>PVIU01004976.1:0-119721 GCA_004026605.1 Ondatra zibethicus
CTAAACAGAGAACTCTCAACAGAGGAATCTAAAATGGTTGAAAGACACTTAAGGAAATGTTCAACATCCTTAGTCATCAGAGAAATGCAAATCAAAACAACTCTGAGATTCCATCTTACACCTGTAAGAATGGCCAAGATCAAAAACACTGATGACAACTTATGCTGGAGAGGCTGTGGAGAAAAGGGAACACTTCTACATTGCTGGTGGGAATGCAAGCTGGTATAACCCCTATGGATGTCAGTGTGGCAATTTCTCAGAAAATTAGGAAACAACCTTCCTCAAGACCCAGTAATACCACTTTTGGGTATATATCCAAAAGATGCTCAATCGTGCCACAAGGACATGTGCTCAACTATGTTCATAGCAGCTTTATTTGTCATAGCCAGAAACAGGAAACAACCTAAATGCCCCTCAATCGAAGAATGGATAAAAAAATGTGGTACATTTACACACTGGAGTACTACACAGCAGAAAAAAATAATGAATTTTGCAGGAAAATGGATGGAACTAAAAAGCATTATTTTGAGTGAGGTAACCCAGACACAGAAAGACAATTATCACATGTACTCACTCATAGGTGGTTTTTAAACATAAGGCAAAGAAAACCATCTTACAAACCACAAGCCCAGAGAATTTAGACAACAATATGGACACTAAGAGACACCTACATAGATATAATCTATGTGGGAAGTAGAAAGTATAAAAAGACAAGATCTCCTGAAAAAACTGGGACCATGGGGACCTTGGGGGATGGCTGAAGGAGGGAGGGGAGTGGCAGGGAGGGGAGCAGAGAAAAATGTAGAGCTCAATAAATATCATGGGAAAAAAATAAAAAAATAAAAATAAAAAATGTTTAGAATTAACCAGGTGAAATGAATAGGAGTATTGCTATACTAAGTTCATAGAAGAGGAAATCTATAGAAATACTATGTCCTAAACATCTTAGGAAAGATGACAGATACATCCTTCCTGTGGGAACCCTGCTCTCTCCACAGGCCTTACCTCTAGAAAGGCCCAGAATGACTGAACAGTCCACTACCTGGAAACTGGTTATGGCCTACTACTAAACTCAGACTCAGTGAGGTAGGATAAGTGTGAAAACCCGAGTTTGGATTCCAACACTGCGTAAAAGTTGGGCGTAACCACTCACATGCCTCTAACTTCCACCCACACATGCCTGTAATTCCAGCACTAGAATTCTGCTAGCTAGAGACGGAAAGGTCGCTGGGGCTTTCTGGCCACCAACTTCGGTCCAGCTTCAGCAAGAGACTTTCCCAAAGGAACATGGCAGAGGGGGACAGAGCAGGGCGCCTAATAACTTCCTCTGGCCTCCATACTCACACCACACCATACACACACTGCACATTTCTCTCTCTCTCTCTCTCTCTCTCTCTCTCTCTCTCTCTCTCTCTCTCTCTCTCACACACACACACACACACACACGTCCAACATACATGCATCAAAAAAAGATGAACTAGCTGGGCAGTGGTGGTGAATGCCTTTAATCCCAGTACTTTGGAGGCAGAGGCAGACGAATCTCAGTGAGTTTGAGGACAGCCTGGTCTACAAAGTGAGTTCAAGGACAGCCAGGACTATATGTATGAAATGTATGTATGTATGTATGTATGTATGTATGTATGTATGTAAGTGTGTGTTTGTATTGTATGTATGTATGTATATACAATATATATATATATTGAACTAGGCAAATAAAATCCCAATTTTAAATTTTAATAAAAATATTATTCATTTAGCTCTAAGACACAAGAAGGCAGAAAAAGGACACCTATGAAGAGCCACCATGGTCAAGCTGAAATGACCAGATTATGTTCAGATTATAAAGCTTAGGTAATGGTCTTAAAGAAAAAGCAAGTCTGTCACAAGTGACACCACAAGACCAGTCACTGGACAGAAAAGAGGCTGGATCCTTGCCCTGTGACCAAGGTCCTCATATATGATAAACCCTACTTCCCCTATAGAAAGTTATTCTTCTCAGCAGGACGGTAGTGGTCCTTTAATCCCAGCACTCGGGAGGCAGAGGCAGGCAGATCTCTGTGAGTTCAAGGCTAGCCTGGGCTACAAGAGCTAGTTCTAGGATGGACTCCAAAGCTACAGAGAAACCCTGTCTCGAAAAACAAAAACAAAAAAAATTCTTCTCAGCTAAAAAGCAGCTACCAAACAAAATTGCAAGACACAAGGCTTGCCACTCTTTCTACACAGATAATTTGGTGGACTTGGTATTTAAAGGACTCAAGATATGGCATGTGCCCAGACAGGTCTCCATGGTTCCTGTTTACTTCCATAAATAAATACCTTGCCAGTTCAAAATGACAAGCGCAGCATCAAAAAGAATATGTCTATAGAAAGATCTGGACATGCTTCCTGTGGTTCCTCCCTGAATTCACTCCAGATACTTTGATGCATCCCTTCTCTCCTCTAATAATGAGCTTATGTTCCACCTCTCACCAAAAGAAAAAGCTCATTACCTATCCAACAAAACAAAACAACCCATCTCTAAGCATTTGTATGAAATGAAAAGTTTGGCCCAGGAGAGTAAACACAGGACGGAGAAATTCAAGTGAGGTTTTCATCACACCATGTCAGCGCTCCTTCCTCCTTGCAAACAAGCAGAGTGAAGACCTGGCAGCCTGGGATTTTGCAGTTCTGAGCACACACAGTGATGCCCCAAAGACAGCAGAGAGAGCTTTCCCAAGACCCTTAAGCAGAGCTAAATCAAGTGGAGAGAAGGCAGCAGACATAACAAGACCTCATTCATGCAAGAGTAGGGGGCATAGAGAAAGAACTCCCAGCAGGGCAGCCTTGGTCTCTAGTGTGCCAGAGGTTGGTTCATATATGTGAGAAAGAAAAAGTGTATTTGCTCTGGTGTTCATCAATATTAAAAGTGACGTTGGAACTGGACAAATAGATGATAGTCAGTGGTTAAGAGCACTGACTGCTCTTCCAGAGAACCCAGGTTCAAATCCCAGCACTCAGCACATGGCAGTTCACAGCTGTCTGTAACTCTAAGATCTGACACCCTCATATAAACAGGCATGCAGGCAAAACACTAAGGCACATAAAATAAAAGTCAGTTTTAATGAGTGACTAAAGTCCAGCTGCTGTGCAGCCTATCCTCAGGCCTATGCCTCACGCTAAACAAGCAACTGTTGAGGCCATTTTGCTTCAACACATAATAGAACCAACTATAAGAGAACTTGACATATAAAAAGAATAATGAGGGCTGGTGAGATGGCTCAGTAGGTAAGAGCCATGCCACCAACTCTCGCAACCTGAGCTTGACCCCAATGTGGTAAGAGAGAGCACTACTCCCTCAAGATATCCTCTGACTACCACACACAGGATGCGGCACACACACAGTCCGCCACATATATACATACATACGTACCACACACTAAATAAATAATAATAAGGCTGTCCATGAGAGCAAGCCCCACTGAAAGGGGGCAGGAGAGGTCAGGGCTGCAGCATAGCAAGAGAAGGAAGCAGAGTGTATGAATAACAAGAGATACTTCATCAGGAGATTGGGGATACAGTATGTGATCATTGAATCCTTTGAAAACCAGAAACTTAATAGCGAGTTCCATGAAGACAACTTTAAACAAATCCCTCTACCCCCGCCCCCACTGACACACACATTTTTAAGATGTGGACAATGAAAAAACAATGATTTGCTGCCTAAATGAGAGTACGAGCTACCCAGTCAGGAGTGTGTACATTTTTGGGCTGGTGAGGTGGCTCAGAGGTTAAGAGCACTAGCTGCTCTTCCAAAGGTCCTGAGTTCAATTCCCAGCAACTACATGGTGGCTCACAACCAACTGTAATGAAATCTGGTGCCCTCTTCTGGCAGAGCAGGCATACATGCAGACAGAACACTGTATACAAAATAAATAATCTTTTTTAAAAAGTGTGTGTGTGTGTGTGTGTGTGTGTGTGTGTGTGTGTGCATCTTAACAGCTCAAGATGAAATTATGGGGAGGGCTTCTGCACTACAGATCAAAGACATCAAGTCTTAAAGTCTTTATGTCACTAAATTGAGGGCAAGATTGAAAAAACAATCACCCACATGGATGGATACAAAGAATGCATTCTCATTCCTTGCCAGGCAGTGGTGGTGCATGCCTTTAATCTCAGCACTCTGGAGGCAGAGTCAGGTGAATCTCTGTGAGTTCAAGGTCAGCCTGGTCTACAGAGCTAGTTTCAGGACAGCTGGTGCTGTCTTGTCTTAAGAAACAAACAAAAAATGTATCTCCTCACTAAATCCAACAAATGTAGGATCAATCTAAAAACTTATTAGCAAGTTTCCCTTCCACAAAATAATGAAAGCTTCAGATGATAAACAAATTTGGAAGGAATTACTAATGGCACAATATGTAAATTTTTTAAATACCATGGGGAGTCACATAAAAATGATGGCCCTGGACTGGATGTATCGCTCAGTGGTAGAGCGCTTGACTGATGTGTACAGGTCCCTGAGATCAATCCCCAGCACTGTGAGAGACAAACGAAATGCTAACCTCACCAAGAAAAGCAGTCATGTCTTTTTTTCTTAGAACTTACATTCAAGGCTGGTTTCTGGATCTTCCCAATACAGCCTCCTTGGACACTGTGGGAAGTTTCCCCATCTAAAGCAGTGGCAACGCTATCCTTGTAAGAATTTAGACCCAAATCCCTGAGACAACCTTTGTTCACATTTGCTCACACACCAGGCATCAGGAAATCCTGCAGACTCTTCCTCAGGGAGTTCATGACCCCGTCCCTCCATTACTGCAATGACTAAGACCTTGGCCCAGGCCACAGTCACCTTCACCTACTACACGTGGCTGCTGTTTCTGTGGTTTATAATCAATCCCCTATTCCAGAGGGACCTTTTAAAGTAGAAGTCTCCTCTGTGTTCTTACTTTCCTCAAAACCCTCCCCCCTCCATGTTGCCCCATCTTTATTTTTTAAGTATACTCAAAAAGCCCAAATGTTCTCTGCAGCCATCATCTACTGTACCTTCCTTCTCTCCCCAACCCTCTAGCCATGCAGAGCTCTTTGCTCCTCTGTTAACTGCTCCAGGGCCTCCTCTAGGCTTATGGCTCTTATGCGTCTTCACCCCTCTGCCTTAAGAACCCTTGCTCTCAGATACCTGTTAGTCTTGACCATCAGCAGCTCTGAGATTACTGTCTACATCCGGATACCTCTCTATATATTCTTTCTGATAAACTTTGAATAGGAAATGTCTTCCATGGGCTCATATGTTGAAACCCTGATCCCAACTGGTGGCAACTATTTGGGGAGGTGATAAAGTACTTCTGCAAGTGAGGCCTAATAGGAAGAAATAAGCCCCCCGGGGTATGTCTTTGGCAAGTGTACCTCAAGCCAGACCCTTATCTGTCTCGCTGCTTCCTAGCTGCCTCCTATACCACATGCTCATGGTGCCATGCTGTCTAAATCCATGGGGCTCAAGGATGGAAGTCTCTAACTGGAAGCCAAGGTCAGTGCTTGCTCTCTTTTCTCAGGTCCTTAGCACAGTGAGAAAAAGCGACGAAAGGGGTCACATTCTCCATGAAACATCAGCAAAGGGATAATTCGTCTGATTCTCAGTGACAACTCAGATTGTATTTGGAGTAACTGAGTGGCTGGCTGGCTAGGCTTACAGAACAAAGCAATGGATGAGACTTCCGAACATGTTTAGAGCTGCAATGGGGGCATAAAAGTGACAGCGTTTTCTGCTTGGCATGCTCCCGGGCAAAGGTCCTTAAGGTGGAGGAAGGTGGGATGAAGACAGGAGAGAGTGAGGCTGCCATGAAAGGACCCACCCACATTCCACCAGTGTTTTTTATGGACCTCAGGCCCAGCTGCCTGTGCAGCTATCCTCCTCCTCCCCCCCCCAACTCAAGAGTGCTATGGAACAAAAACAAGTTTCCAAGGACATTCAAATTTCAAAAGACTGAAAGATTTATGCTTCTCTTCATTTTCCAATGTTTTTTTCTTTTACCTGCAATGGGAAGAATGTGAACGAGAAAAGTGGTCTTACAGATTAGACTTAAATTTGCTATATAGTTGAAAATGGCTTTGAAATCTGCATCTTCCTGGTTCTTCCTGTATGCTGTAATGTTATAGGTACACACCAACCTCGCCAGTTTCCCATAAGCCATTTTATTTGTTTGCTTATTTGTTTTGGTTGTTGTGGTAGTGGGTAGTTTGAGTCATGGCATCATGTGACCCAGGCTGATCTCAAACTTTCTAACTAGACAAGGCCAGCTTGAATTCCTGATTCTCCTTCACTCCCAAATGCCAGGATTATAGATCTGTGCTGCCACGCCTAGCTTCCAACATCGTTCTTTTTTTTAATATTTATTTATTTATTTATTTATTATGCAATATTCTGGCTGTGTGTATGTCTGCAGGCCAGAAGAGGGCACCAGACCTCATTACAGATGGTTGTGAAGGAATTGAACTCAGAACCTTTGGAACAGCAGGCACTGCTCTTAACCTCTGAGCCATCTCTCCAGCCCTCCAACATCGTTCTTAACTAAGCATGATGACCACGCATCTATTGCTTGAACCCATGACAAAATGAGATTCCCAAGCACGATGCTAAACTGAGAAAGACTATTCTACCTGGCTCAGAGTGTTAAAGAAAGCAGCAGACTGGCTTTGAGCCAGACACTGTCCCATGGGCTTTGCGTGGATTATCTAACTTCATTGATCCAGCAAGGACTGTTGTGACATCCAACTTGCAGCTGAGACTTAATGAAATCTTGGTGATGCACATTGTTAAAGACTAGGAGAGTCACTTGGAGTGTGAATCCAGCCATGTTGGTGGGTTTCAGGTTTTTGGTAACCCTTATATAAAGAGCATCACACTTGTTCAAGGCAGACACAAAGATCTCATTCTTCAACCTATTTTAAACTATTAATTTTTTGAAAGAGTTAGAGTTTCCAATAAGACAGAAAATATCATTTGACATTAATATTAAAAGAACAAAAGCAGAAACATATAAAGCAATCATAAAAGGGCTTTCTCTTCCCCCTTAAAATGATGTTAAAGTCATGAGAAACAGTTTTGTTGAAAAATTGCTTTTCCTACAGCAAATACTGAGAGGCCTGCCTGGAAAACAAGTAAGTAAATAAAGTCTTGTAAATATAGCTGCCCATAAAAAGTGGTTTCCTTTGGAAACAGTTGTATACAGTCAGCCAGAAAACTAATGTTAACATGCTCTTTCAAGTCCCAGGAGTTTGAGGAAAAAACATTACAAAAAAGAAAATACAAAAACACGATCCTAGCTGGGCATGGTAGAGCACGCCTTTCATCCCAGAACTTCGGAGGCAGAAGCAGTGAGATCTCTGAGTTCCAGGAGAGCCAGGGCTCACAGAGAAAGAAACCCTGCCTCAAAAAACAACCAAAAAACCCACACACACAAAGATTCTATAATTGGGAAGCCCCAACCACGAGTAGGAAGAATTCTTCAATCTGGGATCTGGATGTGCATTCTGATAAAGAGAGATAATGAAATACGAGGAATTTAGGGATATCAGACTACTTAAAAATGTTAATTTCTCAATCTGGGTGGTGGCGCATGCCTTTAATCCCAGCACTCGGGAGGGGGAGGCAGAGGTGGGAGGGGGGCAGAGGACAGGCTCCAAAGCTACAGAGAAACCCTGTATCAAAAACAAAACAAAACAATGTTAATTTCTCACCACCCTAAGGTTTTCATTAGACCAGAAAAGCAATAAAGATTTGGCAGCTGGGGGTGGTGGTGGCATATGCCTTTAATCCCAGCACTTGGGAGGTAGACACAAGCTGATCTCAGTGAGTTTAAGGCCAGCATGGTCTACGAAGAGAGTTCCAGGACAGCCAGGACTGTTACACAGAGAAATCATGTTTTGAAAAACCAAAAAAAAAAAAGAAATCATAAACATAGCCCTTTGTGTTTTTAATTGCATTATATATATATATGCTATGTGTATATGTGAGCTAATCATATCGAACCATTTGTTTGATTAAAAAGCTCTTCAATGTACGTATTATTTGGACTAAATGGAGTCGTTTGATAAGCATGGTCAGAATTTTGAGCTATCTCCAACTACTTTTAAACAGATCTGAGGATATGCAGGATCTGTATATGCCTCTGTATATGAGTTCTACTTTGGCTTTATTTACAAAATAGGCATCAACCATCACTGAAACCTTCGAGCATCTTCCTAATGCTTACACTACCAGTCAACCAACCCACCCATAGCCAACATCCTATTAGCCCTAACCACATCCTTAGGTAGTCACTACTGACCCATTTCACCCTTTAAATTCCTCCCCTTCTACCATACCTTACTCCATGCCAATTCTAGTATCTTAACCCCTTCGAGGCTAAACAAGGTACCTCCCAAAGTTACATTCTACTTAGCTTATATTCAAGGGTAAAAATTAATGAGGACTGACCCCCTCTTCCCTCCTTTCTGCCTCACACAAGTTTTCCATCGTCTCTCCCCAGCATCAGTAACTGTCCTCCACGAAAACCAAATCCCAGGACAGGGTGGGTAAGCAGTGTGGCAGCCAGCAGAAAGGCCGCTTGGAGCCATCCTAGGGATGTGGCGCCCACACAAACACATACTGCATGGGCTACTGTCCACCCTGCTCCTTGGTCCACATTAGTTCTGCTTCCAAGGTAGCTGAAAACAATCCATTATTCCTTGTTTGTTTTTTCAACCCATTCAAGTCTAAACCACCAACAGCAAGCTACACAATTGCAGAAAAGAGTGTCAAGGGAATATATGCAGTCTCATGCAAAAGTTTAGAGCAACAAACTTGGCTATACCTGAAGGAATTGCTGGGGTTGGAGTCTGAACAATAAGATGAGCGGTTTGGACACACCTTCATGGGTGTGGGGGAGTGGGGTTCATTAACTCTCACAACCAAGAGCCAAGACTCACCTCCAGGCCTTCACCCAGCCTGAAGCCAATGACAGCTGAGGAACAAGCAAGCTTGCCTGGCTCTGGCTATTTTGACTGCCATGTGGAAGCCAAACCAGAGCAGCTACCAGTTTGCTGTCCCTGGCTGCTTATGGCTAGAAGGTGAGTATTTTGCTATTGTTCAAAAGCATGGATGGAAATGATTGATAATCCTCAAAGACAACAGAAAGCAAAACAGTAGCACATGTTGCACAAAAGCTACCATTCCCTCTCAACTTTGGAAAGGAGTTCATTCAATGGCCTCAATACAATGGGCAACACGTGAGGAGCAAAGTTCTTCAGCCAAGATCTCACCCAGAATGTTACAGCCTTTCCTTTGATTTTCCCACGTCCCCATGTTTGGGGATTTGAAAAGCCAATGAAAGGAGGTATTCTTTCAGGGTAAGTCCCAGGCGTTAAGTCACCCAAGAACAATGAAGTTTTCATTATCACTTTTAGCATCACGATGGAATTAGACCTGCTAACAACTAATTTTTTGTTGCTGTTGTTTGGCAGTCTTCCAGACCAATATTTGCAATGTATATCTAAGACCAGAGATTAAAAGTTTCAGCTAGGGAGAAGGTCACTACAGAGAGAAAGGAAGAGGGGGAAAACCAACCTTGAAAAACAGAACAAAGTACACAGAAGATGACTCTCTGAGCCTCCATGGTCTATAGAACATTTGCCCTGTCTGCCTATAAAGTGATTTAACATTAACCATGCTCCCTCTAGCAGCAGCGTGTGCTGCCTGCTCACAAAAACTCTCTTTTGAAATCCCTTCTGGAGGGGTGTGTTGGGCCGCGGGAGTAATCTCCGTACATCGAAGAACGTGAACAGCACTGCCACAGGCCAGCAGCCTGGGCATTTTGCCGAAGAGGTCTGTTTTCAGCGCGGGGCGGAGGGTGCCACTCTCAAAACAGCTAGTAGAGTGACCAGCCTCCCTGCTTTTTTGGCAGACTTTCCCAGCTAACAGTTCCAGCGGAGTTTTGAGTCCATTCAAGAATTCCATCTCAGAGAGAGTGTTTCCGATACAGTCATTTGATCAGTTAGCGTTTGCACATGCACCTGCTAAGCTACTGGGAGAGAGCCACAGAGCCACATACCGCCCCCCCCCAATCCTCCACTGGTAATCAAAAGGCTCTTGCATTCGCCGGCTGAATCGGATACAGGGAAGAAACCACACGTCTATGCTGCAGCCTGAGGTCAGGCTTCCAGTGCAGAGGTGATTCTCTTGCCTCATGACAACTTCCCTGTCACTTTGTTCCTGGGGCAGGTAGGGGTTTTTGGTTGGTCTCCTTACCTAGAGGTGGTTTCGTCGCCTCCCTTCGCATGGCTCTCCCCGACGACCTGGTCCTTGCCGCTGGGGTGGTAAGCAGTTAGTACAACTCCCGGGGAACTCGAGAGCCAGTTCATGATGAGAGAAGGGGCATAATTTCTGGGATCCTGACACAGAGAGGAATGAAGTTCCTGTCTCGCCTTGGCAACTTGCTCATTAGCAAAGGGCCAGCCCCTCCCCTGTCCGGGCCAGCGATTCACAGGGAGAGGGGCGTGGCCTCTCCAGCAGGGCTTCCTGGCCCTGCAGCTACAGGCTGTGTGTGACTCACAGCTTTGTTTAAACCCGGCCATCCCAGTCAGCAGCAGCAGTTAAGGGGGCCTGGGTGTTGCATGGTGGTCCATGCCCCTAAAGGAAGAACGGCTAGCTGACAATACAAGCCTAGCAAGTTAGGAAACCGTGGACTAGGGCAGAGCCTTTTTCCCCTTCCCCATTCCAGTTTCCATCTGATAGTTTCTGCTACTTCACGTAACTGGAGTAAGGCATTCCTTAACCCCTTCAGGCAAGGCGTCAACATTCACTACCGCCAAACCAAGGAGCACAGTCAAACATCCAAGTGCCATCTGGCCATCATGAGAAAGGCTTTGCTACCGCATTTATAATATTGTGTTACTGTGTACCCTGGAATGTCAAACAAACCTCTCGTTTTATCAAAACATTCTGTAGGAGAATTTTTTAAAAAGTCTATTTAATGACTTGTCTGTTAAGAGGTATTGCTCAAAATAAAAGAAGTTCCAACATTTGCTGAGTATCTATTGCTTTCCAGCTCTGTGCGTGTGTATGTGTATGCCTGTGCGTGTTTGTGTATGTCTGTGTGTATGTGTATGTCTGTGTGTGTATGTGTATGTCTGCGCGTGTGTGTGTATGTCTGTGCATGTGTATGTGTATGTCTGTGTGTGTATGTGTATATCTCTGTGTGTGTGTATGTCTGCATGTTTGTATGTGTATGTCTCTGTGTGTGTGTATGTCTGCATGTGTGTATGTGTATGTCTGTGTGTGTGTATGTGTAAGTCTGTATGTGTGCTGGGGGTGCCTATGTGCAGGGGCACACGCATGTACACAAAGTATCAATATTGTAAGAAAAACTATCTCCAAGGGACAGGTGAAATACATTGACTAAAATAAGGCAGTTAAGTGGCAGCTGGAAGTCCATCTAGATTATATTTTGTTTGGTTGATCTAAAAGCAAGCTCAAAAGTGATTTTTTTTAAAAAAATTATTTTCTGTGTTCTCTATTCTAAAATATTAAAAACAAAAATTTCTACTTTGATATGCATAGCAATCTGAATTGGAACATGTTTGCATGTTTGCTTTTTATCATACATATTATGTATCTTAGACGAGAGCTCACTATGTAACCCTGTCTGGCCTGGCATTTGCTATGTTAACCAGGTTGGTCTTGAACTCAGAGATTCGAGATTCTCCTGCTTCTGCCTCCCAAGTGCTGTTCAGGCTACCACACCTTGATTATTGTTGTTATTGTTGTTGCTGTTGTTGTTTGGGGGTATTCATGTATGTGTTTGTATGTCTGTCTATATGTCTGCCACATGTGGTCTGATACCCCAAAGGCTAGAAGGCAGTTTCAGATTCCTCAGAGATGGAGTTAGGAGGAAGTTGTAAGCTGCCCAACATGGGTACTGGGGCCAAACTTGGATCATCTGGAAAAATCATGTATGTTCTTTACCACCGGGTTATCTTCCTGCCCTGATTTTTGTTTTAGAGGCAAGATCTCATGTGAACCAGAATAGCCTTGAACTTGGACTTACTACACAGATGAGAACAATGGTAAATTTGGGAATCTTTTGCCAGATGTATACCAGCAGGCCGGCCAGTTGACACCATGGCGGTCAGTGGGTGGGGGTGGGGTGGGGGTACTGGATCCAGAACTTCATGCATGCATGGCAAGGAAGCTGCCAAAGGATCCAAATCTGCAGCCAAAACTGAAATTCTTGGTTATCTTTGTGATCACTCCTGGTTAATCTAGCTTAAATCCCTCACACACTTTTGAAATTTTTTTATCCCATATACATATGATTTGCATTTTTTCATTATTTAAAACTGAAAAATTAGTTTAGCTGTATTTAAAATATCCATTGTCAGCTGAGCATGGTGGCACACACCTTTAATCCCAGCAGTGGGAGGCAGAGGCAGGTGGACCAAGGCCAGCTGGAACATTTACAGACACTTGTGAACCACCATGTTGGTGCTGGGAATGGAACCCAGGTCCTCTGGAAGAGCAGTTAGTGCTCCTAACTGCTGAGCCACCATCCCAGCCCTTCTGAAGTATCTCCATTTTCCAAAAATGTCTTTTCTGTCATGTCTGCAGTGAACTCACACATGTTTTATTTTTAAAAGACCCTATTATAAGCAAGGCATTGTGATGCACACCTTTAATCCCAGCACTCTGGAGGTAGAGGCAGGCAGATCTCTGTGAGTTTGAGACTAGCCTGCTCTACAGAGCCAGTGTCAGGACAGGCTCCAAGGCTACACAGAGAAACCTTGTTTCAGAAAACCAAAAACAAAAAAAAAAAAAAAAGAAAGAAAGAAAAGAAAAAGAAAAAGAAAAAAAGACCCTATTATATATTCTTTCCTCTTTCTTCACAATTAGTTGCTCAATATTTCTACCCCTCCTCCTGAGGGCTCTTTGCTGTACTTTCTCCTGTCCACCCTTGTTGCCTTAAGCTGGGACTTACAATTAGTGGCAGCTCCACTCTACTTTGTTTGATTTTATTTATTTTGAGACAGGGTTTCTCTTTGTAGCCTTGGCTGTCTGGAACTCACTCTGTAGACTAGGAAGGCCTTGAACTCAGAGATCTGCCTGCCTCTGCCTTCTGAGTGCTAAGATTAAACATGTGGGTCACGATTGGCGGATGGCTTCACTCTTAAAACAACAGATCTTTTAGCCCATTTTTTGTCACCCACTCTAAACTCTGCACGTCCTTACCGAATCCACCCCAGCACTCCTCAGATAATGGCACTAAGTATACGCCTGACCCCCCCAGTGCCCAAGCAGACAGTTCTCTGATCCGCAGTCATTCTCACTTCCTACCCTAAGTGAGGCGTTCCCCTCACTCACAGGCCCTTCTTCCCTCAGGTCACACTGTCTTCCTTTCTCTTCCGTCTGCAGCTGACCTCTCATTTTCCCATATGCCAGGCTTTAAAACAAATGTGAGATGGAGGAAAAATTAAGGGACTCTGAACAGTTCTTCAGTATTAATTTGGAATTAAAATCGATCAGACAAATGGCTGCTCTGCCCATACTAGCACCACTTAGGAAGCTTCCAGTTCAAGTAAAATTAAAAAATAAATAAATAAGAAGAAGAGAAGGAAGGAAGGAAGGAAGGAAGGAAGGAAGGAAGGAAGAGACAAACAGAGGGTAAGTATATCAGAGTGGGTGTTTCTGTTTTCTTACCTTGTATGGAAAATGGAAAAGGGTTTCTACATCACACCATCTTGTTTAAAGGTAGCTGCTCTAAGTTTTGGAAACTCTCTCCTTCTTTCCTCTACTCTGCTCCATCCCTCCCCTCCCTTCTCTTCCCTGGTCCTCCTTCATATCTTCCTCATTTCTCATCTATCCTACCCTCCTTCCTTTACTCACTCTTCAGTCTCTGGGTGTCACGCAGGGGACACTTCCAACTCTCATGAGTCAATTGATAATGACAGATATTTGTCCACTAGGAACCAAAACAATAATTAAGTCATATCTCTACCTATTTATAGCATATTCACTTATTTAATAAATTAATCATAATGCATAGGTTAATATGTAACTATTTCACAAGTCCAAATAAGATTTGTGTCCAGGCAAAAAATTGTGATCCAAATTGAATTCTAAAGCATTATATATAAATTTTGAATCCTACTCATTGTATGGAAATGCTTCAGACTTCCCTGTATTTCTTCCAAATTGTGTTGCTACTGGTCTGAGGATATGCCTGTCACAGACAGACAGCTAGTAAGACTGGTGTACACAGCTTCAGACTTAAGCTCAAGTGAGTTAAAAATAGTTTCCAAATTTTACTATGTCATCATGGAAGTAAACCCAACCACCAACATGGACTAATGAAAGGGTGT
This sequence comes from Ondatra zibethicus, assembly GCA_004026605.1. Lineage (NCBI taxonomy): Eukaryota > Metazoa > Chordata > Mammalia > Rodentia > Cricetidae > Ondatra > Ondatra zibethicus. The sequence continues at coordinate 14,365 of PVIU01004976.1, forward strand.
TATTCCATAACTTTAATCTACCAACATTCATAGTTCATTTCTGGTGCTCTACCAGCATTCATAAAAAATATGATAAGGTTTTTATCTATACATCATCTTCATAAAAAATAAAATACAATAAACACACACTTTTAGAATCTCCTATTTCAAACTTTGCATGTCATTGAGAATGTTAATATTCCAAGTGCGCTCATTTCAAACTCTTCCTGTTATGAGTCATCTTAGAAAGTAATTAAAACCATCAAGACCGTTGAAACATGCATCTCATTCATCCTCTTCAGATGTGGTGCACTACATGTCACAGAAAGGGGGAAGAAAGCTGTAATTTATGCACTCAGAGAAGTTGTTAAAAATAGGCTGGCGATAGTACTGAAGTGTTTGACAATTTGACAAGCATGTTCGAGACTCATTTTGAAAATTCTTCAGTTCAGTGCTACTAGTATGGAAGGGTTGACTAACTGTTCATACTTTGACATAGGCTCATATTTGGTAATGTAGAATTATCCTGGGAAGACACCAAAATTGCATTGGAATTAACACATTTATTAATATTTTTCCTCCCCATCAATCTCCATCAGTAAGTGAAGGAGACACGGGTAAGTGACAGAAAATTATCCACTTCTATAAAATGATGTAAAACCTATACAGACATGAAGTAATATGGAAAATAATGATCTCTCAAATGGTCACACTGAACCCAGTTTATAGTTATGCATTATAACAAGAACTTGAGTAGATTAATCAATTACGATTTTATTTTATTGTTTTTTCTAAGTGATAAAACTAAGATATAGAGGAGTACAGACTAACACAAAGGCAGTGCTCAGTGCCACCTTGCTGAGGTTTCCTCAGGCCTTTATCATAAATAATTCTTGAAAGCTTCCATTCTGGCCAATTCTGTGCAGGGGAACTACAGCTAAAAAGTATTCTGTCTACTGAGCTGAAATGGACTTCCTCAGAAATGTCACTTGTTACTAATTCTATCTGGGTCAGTGAGGGATGAGTCTGCCTTTATCTGGACAGTTTCAAGCATTTCTACCTCATTATCAAAGTTATTTTAACTGTCCCTCCAGGGGAAAATATGTCTGAGTCATCCCCAGAATAATATGCAACTGTTACGGCTGGAGGCTAATTTAAGCATTCTTGCAAACAAACATTTAAGGGGGGAAAAATCACATTCCTTACGGTTAAGGAATTTATTGCTAAAAAGTAGTATTTTCTAATATTTGTGTACTTACGTTTTTCTAAGACCTGGATGCTATGGTTTCTCATTTACTCATAAAGAAACTGTAGAAGATATATTAGAATTAGACCTACTCTAGACATGAGGAATGTGACATCTAGCTTGCAGGTAGTAAAAGCAGGGCTATGAGCCAATGTGTATGTGTGTGATTGTTGAGTCTCAGTATTGACCCTGTTTCGTTTATGGAAAGAGCCTTGTAGATGACTAGCAAGGAAAGGAGCACAGAACAAAGCTATCACGTTCAAGCAAAGAGAATAAATGCACTGTGCTGGAGATTTACATTCCAGTCAGCATACAAGTGTATTTTCTTGTACTTTGAAACTGTTTCTGCCTTCAAAAGACTAGGATTGTATGGCATTCTAAGGGACAATCCTATCTACAAGTTTTCTGCTCATAGAAATGAAACAAAATACGCTGGTCATTAGAAACACCCTTTCATTGTTCTTGAAAAAAAATGTCCAGAAATGGCGGATTAAGTTTGTAAGCCCAGAGGCAATTAGGATTTGCTAAGCACTGGGCCTTGGAAAAGGGCCTACCTTTAGAACAGAACTGGCCATGTTCAAGGTCATAGAGTTCCAAGGTGAATCCACTTGTCCTGTTGAAACTAGACACTGTCCAACAATGCCAAGTGTAATGCATGACTAACTTTGCCCTTAGTTTTCTTTCTCCTCGTTACCCAGTTTAGTGAGAGCTATGTTTTAAATACAACCGAAGAATGAGGAATGAATAAAGAACATTCTAGGGCTACACATACTAGAAAAGCTGAGTTTTGCTTATGCATAGAGATACAGTTTGGAAAATCTGGAGTTATATCTGTAGATTTGTTCAGATACAAAAGTCTTAGCTAGAAATCTATGACGAAGGCTCCAAGGGTGCTTCTATCTCGCAGAAGAAACCACTGTAGGTTTTAGGTTCATTGTAGACAGAAGCGGGGGGGGGGCAGGGGACAGACAGACAGATCAAAAATACTGAGAGAAACTTGGAGAAGTCATATATATGGGAAAAAGGAGCGAAACAACAAGATGGTTCAGCCAGTAAAGGCAGGGACCTCACATCATGGAAGGAGAGAGGGAATTCCTACAAGCTACCCTCTGACCTATACACCAAGTGCACACCCCCCTCCTTCTCTCCAAAAAATAAAAATAAATTAAAGAGAAAAAGAATAAAGATGGGCTGATTTGTGCCTTAGAAAAAAATACGAATAAAAACCATTTACTGTTTTGTTTTGTTGTTTTTGTTTTAAAATGGGTGGTATCCCTTTCCAAATGAAGCCAGTACCAATGTTAAAGAGTAACATCTGGAATAACCACACTGTTTGCATGACTAGAAAACTTGCTACAACTGCACAAACTGCCTCCATTAGAAGGAAGTTGTGTTGTGAGACTTCCAGGAAGCTTAGAATTTAAGGAAGGTCTTCAGAACTGGAGAAGTAATCTGCTAGAATTGAAAACAGCCTATGTACTATACCTGCCACTGGGGCCCTCAAACGGCAACACCACACCCCTCTTTCTTTCCCTAGTGAAGGCATTACAAGGCCATGATCCTGTCACAGTGCTCTCTGTAAACACACACACACACACACACACACACACACACACACACACACACACACACACGGAAGGCTAAAGCTACTATCCCAGGGCCCCTGTGATTATCCTCATTATCACAGCTTGGGCCTTGCTCATTGAGTTCTCAAATTAGGGCATCAGAAACAACAGGAAGGGGAGATGGCTCAGCAGCGAAGAATACTTGCTACTCTTCCAGAGAACCCAGGTACTGTTCCCAGCACCCCACTACCACCTGGAAGCCGAAAGGAAATGGATCCAATGCTTCTTTTCGTCTCTGGAGTTACCCATACATGTGGCACACAGACACATCTACATAAATAAGAACAAAATAAATATTTTTTCAAAAGACACAACAGGGACATCTTAGTATCCCTTCTCTAGTGACAGTGAGTAATTCTCTAGAGTGTGTATAAAAATGTTCGTGCTTTGTGGGCAAGCTTCAGTTTCCAAGAGAAAAGAAAACTTCACCCTCGATAGTAATCTCAGTGAGGAACTTAACGGGGGGAGCTCAGCTTGTTCAATAGTAATTCTTTCCGCTCAGCTAACTAAGTAACTCCTTTCATTTCTACAGATACGGCACATGGGTGCTGGAGAGATGCCTCTGTGGTTAAGAACACAAGAACTGAGTTTAATTCCCAACACCCACATTGGGCTGGTCACAGCTGCCTAGGACTTGTTTTGCTGCCTCTGGCCTCTCTTTGTAGGTTCCTGCACTCAGGCGTACATACCTACATAGAGGCATACACATGCAACAATTAAAATTAATCCTAGCATTCAAGAAGCAGAGGCAGGTGGATCTCTGTGAGTTCAAGGCCAGCCTAGTCCACAGAGTGAGTTCCAGGAAGGCCAGGGCTGTTATATAGAGAAACCTTGTCTTGGAAAACCAAAAAAACCAAAAACCAAGCCAAAACAAAACAAAAACAAAAAACAAAACAAACAAAAACAAAACACAGCATAACAATAATCTTTTTAAAACCAAAAAATACAGAATATGTGGCATTGTTTTACAAGACCAGCAGCCTTGTCAACCAAGGTGGGCACATGAAGTATTAAATCAGATTATGAAGCCCTTAATTTATAGAATGTAATTTGTGGGGCTGGTGTAGGTGAAAACAGCCTCTCTGTGTCTACGCGAACAAAGATCTGAGAGTCCTTCTGCAGGTTTGTTCTGTTCAGCAGAAATTCTTTCTTGACTTCCTGATGCAACTTCCACTCTGGTTCTTGGAGGATCCTAGATAGGCCTATGCGAAGTCAGGCCTATCTGAGTCCAGCAGAGCTAGTCCTATGACTTACAACTTCCTCTGTTCACACAGCACTCTGAGAATCAGGATGTGCAGAAGTCAGTGCTACTGGAATGAAATTGATAAATTATACATTAAAAACAAGCTTTCTTTTAAAATTTGGGGTAACTGACTCAGTTTTGACTCTGTGTGTGTGTGTGTGTGTGTGTGTGTGTGTGTGTGTGTGTGTGTGTGTGTGAATACAGAATCCTTGGAATAACAGTTAGCTGTTTTTTAAATATGGTAGATACTTTTAAGTCCTTGAAACAATTTGATATTGTGGCAAGATTTTCATTTCCCAAGAATCTGTTAAAGTTGATTCATCCACCAATAGCAACCTAGAATCATAGGAGGAAAAAAAAACTTCCTGCAAAATTTTGATATAATTTATTTTCTTTCTGAAATTTCTGTCTTTGTGTCATTGGCTGCATTCTTTCTCCATGAAAGGATTTTCAGGAAAACTAGTGAATTACTTACAGTTTTGTGCTGGGCTTCACAGCTACCCTGGGATGGGAGACCTAAGGCCTGGTTGGACACACATGGGCCATTGACCTGGTTTTGAAGTGGGATTGCTAAATTTCCACAGATTCTCGCAGTGCTTCAAGAACCACTATTTCTGAGATTTATTACTACAAAGGATTTCCCCCAAAAGCCTACTCTCACTCTAGTGGAGACAAAGCTCCTTAAATGTCCTTGTACCTACACAGCTTGTGCCCCTTAAATATCCTTTGAAAATACCTAGAAAAGCATTTTCCATCATTCTGTTTAATAATTTCCTGACCTCTTGTCGTTGCCAAGGCTCTGAGAACACAGCTATAATCAAGAGGATCTAAAGCCTTATGAAATTTTAAAGAGAGACTCAAAATTATAGGGCTTAGGCTACCCAAAACTTATCTACATCCAGTCTAAGCTACTCTTTTTATAGAAGCAGCTACTGAGGGCGTAGGGAGGGAGGGGAAGCAGGTCAAATGGTTATAGAGCCAAGGTTGGGAGAGCAGGAAAATTCCACCTCCTACTACCAATACACTTCCCCTAAATAGCTCGAAGTCAGGAGCTGCCTCAGCACAGTCAAAAGAATCTACTGTAAGAATTTATAACAGCCCTCATGAATCTATATTCAAACAATTATTTTTGTGTATAGGGGGAGGGCATGGATCACAGGATGTGTGTAGAGTCAGAGAACAACTCCCCTGCCAGATAGGCTCCAGGGATTAAACACAGGTCATCAGGCTTGGTGGAAGCTCCCCCTACTTGCTAAGCCATCTTGCTAGCCCAACTAATCACTTTTAAATAACTTTATTCTTTAAACTCCTATGTCACCCCCTAACTCCTAGGGGAAAAAAAACAAAATCTCCATAGAGCTCTAAGGTTGTCTATAATTCAAATAAGAAAAAAAAGTGAATTCCACCACAAAGTAAACCTATTTTCTATCAGTCTGTTTCCCCAGTATTTCATCTCTGTAGTTTTCTTTAAAAGTGTCTAATAAATTCCTTTCTCAATAAAATGTAAACTATAATATTAAATGCAGGTAAGAATTAATAAACAGTAGCAAGCATAATAAAATCCCATGAGGTCATTATCTTCCAAGCATGAGGCAATACCTTTCACATGTACATAGAATAGTCTGGACCACAGGAGACAATCATAAAACACAGCTTCCATCACAGCTGGTGTGAACGGTGGAAAAATAGGAAACCTTGGTGTGATGAAATCTCTGGGAGTCTTCACACACACATGTGGCAACACACTGCTTCTGCTTAAACAGACGCAGTTTTAAAAATCGTTCCAGAAGGTGAATATAACCTTCCAAGTCTTTGAATTTAAACTTCATGCTGTGATGTTCTGAGAGACGTGACTCTAAGTTATCAAGGACTTGAATCATCACAGTAGAATCACATGTTTGGTCAGAAAGATGAGTCACATTCCAGAATCCTCCCTACTGTAAGACTGGCTAGCTTAAGAGCAGTATTTGTCTTAACCTTGCAAAGATCATCAAAACAAAGCCATGGTGGGTGAAATAAATACATCACTCAGAAGCGTACGCACGTGCGCGCACACACATACACACACACACACACATACACACAAAATGAAGCAACCAGCAACAGGAACAGATTTCTGTTGAGGGAGACTATCTTTAGCCTATTCTACACAGTCTGTCAGGAATGTACATGTATTACAGGAATATCAAAAGAAAAGCAGTGGAGTCCTCCACCATCAAACATTTTCTTTAAAAGGCATTTTCAAAGGTTTAGTCCAGAACTAAAATTCTGTCCCCTCAAATGTGAATGGGAGACATAGAATAAAGCTGAGAGTCCCCCACTATCCAAGAGCAAGTCCTGCCCACTAACAATGTCCCCTGTGAAGTGCTTTGAGGAAATGAGCAAGCCTGCCTCTCTTAAAAAAAAAAATCATTCCAGGCACAGTGCATGTCTCCATTAAGGCCACATGCTACCTCCTCTTACATAGACTCTAGTTGGTTTCTAACAAGCACTTCCGGAGAGGCTTGATCAGCCAGACACCACCCAGCCCTCTGCCATTTATTTTCAGTGAGGGTAGGCTACAGTGTTAACAGTTTATACTATTGAGCACTGAATGATAGATGTGAAAATGAAAAGCAGATTTCAATAATAAGAGAGGGATTATGTTAAATAAAAGGCAAGTGATTTTACAGTGGACTCAAGTACCAAGGAGAGGACACAACTAAACACTGCTGCTCCCAGCTTTCTGCCTTAACCACTTACTCCTTCATGCTCAGAGAAATGCTTGCAAACACACACAAAGCAATGGCAACAGGGAACGGAATCAGGGTGGAAGAGCACAGCTTCCTTCGAGAGGGTGACACCCACTGGCAGCCTCGATCCAGATCCTGTCTCTCTGCTTATGTGCAAGGTCAACATGCTATGAGGTACATGAGTGTAGTTCTGATGTTCTGTGTCTGGTGTCGTGCAGTGACACAATAATTTGTGACACAGTTTACAAAGAACTAGGAAAGCCTCCAAAGTTTCTCAACATAAAGAAATGATAAGCTAAGGAATGGACATGCTAATCACACTGATTTAATCATTGCACATATATACATGTATAAATTATCATATTATATGCCATAAATATGCATGATTACCATATGTCAATTTCTAAAACATTCTGGGAAGAGTGTGCCACAGAGAGGGGGAGGCAGGACTGTAGGAGCCAATATAAAAATAAATAAGCTTGTACCAGACCATTAGGGACTTCTAGTGCCTTATGTATTTATATTCTGGAAGCAGTGGGAAACAATCCAAAATGAATGAGCAGGGTAGAAACATAATCACATCCCTACAAAGAAGGAATGCCGCCTGGCTGTGAATCACAGGGATAGAAGACGAAGGACAAAGATCAGCTACAAGGTCACTGTAGTAACGTGGGTTATCAGGGCGTTGTTTCAGCAGTGACAGACTTGCCAGAACCTGGTCTCCTCCTCCCAGCCTGGGCTACTCAAGGCAGGGATGATCCAGGGGAACATCACGGCGAAAGAATCTTCAAGACCTGGAAGAATGCACACAGTTATACAAACTTACAGTCTGGTTCAGTGCAGACATCTAACACACAGTGAGAGGAACTGCCCTGATATGACCCATAGCGGGAAAGCCTCAGGGAACATGTGGTTATGCACGACCTGTGTGACAGGTAAAGGAAATGCATTGGAACACTGATGACTGACGTTTCAGATTTCTAGACATTCGTCCCCAAGGGAGTCATTTGCCCAAAGTGTGTGTGTGTGTGTGTGTGTGTGTGTGTGTGTGTGTGTGTGTGTGTGCGCGCGCGCGCTCCTGTGTCATCCTTACTGAATGTTGCATTTGTTCATTTCTCAAGGATGCTTAACTTCTGTTAGGGAAGTCTCCTTGGGCACTCAGTTTCAAACTCTTTGTGTTTGTTTTGTGCATTGAGGCTAAAGAGTTGTGAACTTACTGAGCAGCTGTGAAGTTCCCCAAAGCCCTTCAAACTCTTTTCTCTCCTGTGTTGCCTGATTGACATCCATGCTGACTAATGGTATCAACATAGCCAAACTGTGATGGGGGGAATAGACTAGACCCACTCAGAAACCTAACTTGAACATGTGCCGATATCTTCTTCATTTGGGTTTGATATTTTATTACTGAAATACATCTATTTCCTGTTATTTGGTACTTTGTAGCCTACATGAAAAATACTAAGGGGAACTAAAATCTCATAACTGAAAATGATAGGCATTCTGGCACATGGCTGTAATCTCAGCATTTGAGAGTTCGAGGCATGCTTGAGTACTAGGGTCAGTTGGAGCTCTACAGTTACATAGCAAATCTGTGCCTTTAAAGACAACAAGCCATGCAGTGGTGGTGGACGCCTTTAATCCCAGCACTTGGGAGGCAGAGACAGGTGACACTCTGAGTTTGAGGTCAGCCTAGTCTATCAAGTGGGTTCCAGGACAGACTCCAAAGCTACAGAGAAAAGCTGTCTTGAAAAAAACAAAACAAAACAAAACAAAAACAAAAATGCAAACTAACAACAACAACAAAAAGATTAGGCTAGACTCAGACTCAGAATTCTTAAAAAAGTTTGCAGTCCACCTCCTCCCCTCCACCTCCTCCCACACACTCTGGCCCTGCCCATGGATCTAACTTGGTTCAAACTCTGTAGTTCTACCATCTGGAGGCTAGTGTTTCACATCAAGCATTGAGTGTTTAGTACTTATCCTTAATTTCCAATCCATCCTCAAGGTTTTGGCTTCTCCTAATCAAGAAAAGTGTGAACTAATTCAGAAAGGATGGTGCTTTTTGAGCCTTTAGTTTCTACTCTTTGAAAGCATTATCTGTGAACAATGAAACAAGGAAAACATCTGGGCCCAAAACTAGCAGGCCAGGTGATACAATATCCTCTTCCCTCTTCCTTTTCCTCTCATTTAAATAGAGGCCATCCTTGTTTACAGGATGAGGGCAAGAGGTAAAATCCTTCCCCCAAAGGACACACTGAATGTTCCGGTTATGAAGTTATTGTGTGAAGTCCTTACACTCGCTGCTCAAACAAGCAAGCAAGACAGGAATCACTGAATGCTCAACTGCAGCAGACTGGGAGGGTCTGATGCCAAAGGCTCTTGGAAGGCCTCTGTCTTCTCTGGTTGATGCCACTGAGCTCCTGCTTGGGAGCCTATGGGAAGGCTGCATTCCTAAAGAACAGGAGCAGGGCTGTCCTGGAGTACAAATGAGCTGGGGAGAAAAGGACAGTAGCTCCCTGGCTTCTCGTCCTTGACCGGTTCCACAAGACAGCTGTTTCACATCAGTGTTTCATCCCTCAACACAGACGAGAACACTGCCACTCAAAGATTGGGGGCTCAGGTTTAAAGAGGAAAGCACAAAGAGAGAAGACTAGAATCCGGAATAAAATTCCTTTGATCCAGAAATCTCGATTTTTCCATTACTTTAGCCTACTTACAAAGCATCATGGGGACTTTTAAGGTGAGTTTAGTATTGGTAACTTCCCCAGTCTGAAGGTGGCCCCTTTGTTAGGCGTATGACCATTCGTTACTTTGCATGTCACAGGTAAATGAATGGCATAGGCAATAATATTATGGATTCCAACAATATCCTGCCTTCTGATTTGAGAAGTGCTAACGTAAATAAAGGAAACATCCCAGGATTGCTAAAACACAGGCATGTAATGTCCAGATGTAACCAACATTAGGGGGACAGGCATTGGGGGTGTGGAGACAAGATCTCACATTATAGCTCAGACTAGAAGCTTTTTCTCAAGTTGACCTCAAATTCATGGTGGCGACCCCCCTGCTAATCCTCCCACCACAGTCTCCTGAGCACTGTCATTATAGAGGTAAGCCACCGTGCATGATAATTTCACCAAATTTGATTCTTTTACTAGGTATTTTACATTTTTCATAAATGCAAATAAAGAAAAGTACTGCCAATACTTTTGTGTATTTGGTCAATAATGTATAAATATTTTAAAATTCTGTGTACTGTTCTGCCGCTCAAGGAAAGAGGCATGTTACTGATAAATACTAATTAAATGTTCCGATTATGAAGACAGATGACAGAAAAGTTATGAAGGCACACATAATGGAGGTCACGCCAGGAGTGGAACAAGCTGTCAACCTTTTTGTGATAAACACAAAGAGCAGGTTAGATACGGGTAGTTATTCCTTTTGTTTTGTACAAACAACTAGTAACTGGCCTCAGGGCAATGTATTCATTTCAAAATGGCAGCTCCTACTCACATGGTGTGTGAGTATGTGTGTGTACGTGTGCATATGCTCATGTGTCTACTTATAGAGGTCAAAGGGCAGCCTTGGGTGTTATTCCTCAGGATCCACCTCTACCACCACTTTTTAAAAAATTATAACATGCTCATTTGTTGACCTGGAACTTACCAACGAGGCTATGTAATAGATTGATCAGAGAGCCCCAGGAATCTACCTGTCTTTACCTCACCAGTGCTGGGATACCAAGCACATGCTAGCAAGTCTAGTTTTTGTTTTAACATAGTTTCTGGGCATTAAATCCTAGTTGTCATACTTATAAAGAAAACACTTTACAGACAGCCATCTTCTCAGCCAAGCAACCTCAATTCTAGATTTATTTATATATCCTTCTTCATATTAAAGACCTGTTGCCTTGCAGAGTAACCCAGAAGTTCTTGCAACAGGGCAAGATTTGAGCATCCTTTTGTGTAACTTATGAAACCTTGGAGTACAAAAGCAACCAGAGAAACTACAGCATTCCAAACACTCTGAGGGCTTTTGGAGAAATAGATAACCAAGATGCCTGCATGCTTATTACATCTGATAAAGGAAATACCACAGATCCAAGACAATCATACAAGAGCTACATATATTTTCTCTGTAGTAAATTAGTCTTACCATTGGAAATGAAATGAGGGGGACCTTGCAGGTGGTTCATGGCAGGCAGGGACACACCACAAAGAAGTAAGAAAAAATTTGGTTCAAGATTTTGGGGAGTCTGATGCCATGTGGTTTATTTCCAACAAATTTAAACACTATACTTTGGGTGTGTGTGGGGGGAATTTCCTGGTATAATACAATCCCTGGTGCACAAGGAAGCATAATTACATTGAAACTTGACTCAGAGTATAAGTCATTTCTTCCAAGAAGATGGTTTCTAGAGATAGGGATACCTGTATTAGCCTAAGGGTCTATGACTCTGGCCTGGTCTCAGTCATACACATAATGTAGAAGTCATTTGGGCTATTAGCAATGCCTGGTCCTGGTTGTGGGAGGTTTGAGCAGCCTCCAGCTATATAAATAATAGAAGGGTCACTTAGACTATTAGGTATCTGCTGCATCCTAGTTGTAAAAGTTTAGGGAGCCCCTAGCTGTAAGGGTCATTCAGATTATTAGTCACCTCCTGTCCCAGTTATAGGAGCTTAATATGGCCTGACCCAACAGATAACACAGACCACCAGGATATTAACCACTTCCAATTCCCACTTTTCTGGATGGAAGAACATGTTTTACATCTTTCCCATTGGAAAGACAGCCCTGAGCACTTAATATTTCTGGTCTCCTTGGAGATCTGTGGGCTCAGAGACCTTTGTGCTGTGCTCCCAACAAGGAAATATTAGACATAAGCATTTGTTAGATTTCTTATACTTTAAAGGTATGATGATTACTCTGGAATACTTTATGTGTGTTGGAGGATATGGGGTAAATAAGATCTCACTATGTAGCCCAGGCTGCTGTGGGAGCCCACAGATGTGGATTCATTCTGCCTTCACAAAACATCAGAGAGTTCAGGCCTATTCTTGCTCCTTCAAGGCTGTTGACAGAAAGTTTGATCCAGAATATGGCTACTAACAGGATGTTTTGGTATGGTTACTTGATGCTTTGGGAAGGTGATTACTTTGTTCCTTGCATTTTAGTAAAAAGGCCTTTTGTCTGGATTGGGGTATATAAAGCTTATGAACAATAAACGTGGGTGGATTCTGTATTTACTGGGTTGCCCTCCCAACTCGATCCTAAGTCTCTGTCTTTTCCTTTGTATCTTTACTTTCTCTTCCTGCCATTTCTTAATCCTCACACTTCCCTCCTAGCAAGGACAAATAAGCCAGGCAGGACCCAGCTGATGTTGTCTTCTGGACATAGGATACAGCACTGTAGAACTTGATACATAGGCCAGATGAGCTTCAAACTTGGAACAATCTACCTGCCTCCAACTAATGTGTACTGGATTTATAGGTGTCCCATTGTGCCCAAAAGTTTGACCTTTTTAATAATGAATTCCAACTCTATAATGTAGGACTCTTCCCAAAGCGACCCATTTTTACACTGTGGAAATGCCAGGTCCAATATTCCAAACACATTGGGTCAAAGTCAGCATTGTAGCAAAGTGCATACTTCCTTGTCCCATGTAACAGTTGCTTAAGACTGTTCTTTTAGGTGTTTTAAATAAGTGTGGCTAAAACTATCAGAGCCTAGTAGTTCTTAAAGTTAATGCTGTTTGTTTTGTTTTGGTTTTGGTCCCCTCATACAGAAGACCTAGGCATTAACTTAGATCTCTCTCAGACATCTTCTAGAAAGGTCTAACCACTGAAACCTGATCAACATTTCAATATATAATCATTCCGTTTCAATTATATTCTTTTTCAATATAACCATCCCTCTGTCCCACCACTACCATGCCATATTGAAGGTACTTATCTTTCAAGCCTGCCTCACCTGCCACATAAGCAGACCACATAGGACTCTACATTCTTTGAGGGCAGGAAATTCCCATTGTCTCCCTATCTTCAAAGTAATACCAGGGATGCAGTTACTTGTTGATATTGCTGCTAATCCAAATGCCACAGATCTGGTCAACGACACAAGGCTTCAGGTGCCCTGCTTCCCTAGAGAGCAGGCAGACACATTAGCATAACCCTGAGGACATAATGGAGAAATGGAGTATATTTAGATTGCTGATCGGACAATTCTGCCCCATTTAGATAAATGTTGGAAACCTGAAGTTAAGAACAAACCATTACTGAATTGGTCATGGCTAATACAATCCTCTGTTGCCCGAGAAGGAAATCCAGTGCCCACTTACATATTATGAAAGAAGAAGGCATCTATTTTTCTTTCCTTGGGTTTATCTATTTTATGAGTGTGAGTATTATACCTGCAGGAATCTATGTGTACCACATGCAGGCCTGGTGCCTGATGTAGGATTCCTGTGTGTATGCTGTGAATATGTTTTATTACCATTTGGTTAATAAAGAAGCTGCTAGTCCTATAGCAGGGCAGAATATAGCCAGGCTGGAAGAGATATATAGAGAGAGTAGACAGAGTCAGAGAGATGCCCCATAGCTGCCAAAGGAGACAGATGCCAGACAAAACCTTACCGGTAGGCCACAAATAATAGAAATGGGTTAACTTAAGAAGTAAGAGTTAATTAACAAGAAGCCTGAGCTAATAGGCCAAGCAGTGTTGTAATTAATATAGTTTCTGTGTGATTATTCAGGTCTGGGTTGCCAGGAACAAAAGAGCAGTCTTCGTTTACAGGTGCCCACAAAGGTCAGACAAGGGCATCAGACACCCTGCAACTGGTGTTGATGATGCTGTAAACCATGTGGGTGTTGGGAACTAAACCCAGGTCCTCTGAAAGAGCAGAAAGGCAGAAGAAAGTCTACTTAACTTCTGAGCCATCTCTCCCGCCCTTCCCTGTTTTTTTTTTTAATCTTTTTTTATCTCCCTACTTGTAAAGAATCCAGAATCATTACCACTTAGAACTGACTAATTTGTCAATAGTCCCAACCTGTTTTTGTCTTATTGAAGCTTTGGAATACAAGTTTTTTTTTTTAAAAAAAAATGCACAAGAACACAAAGTCCGTAATCCTCTTCAGCACAGCTGAATTAAATTACCACTTCCAACTAATCAACAACTATAATTAGGACTAATTATAAATTACAAGTACCTAATTTTAGAAGACCTTTGCTTTATAAATCCTAGACATTAGAGACATTATTAACTTCGCTATTTGAAATTATTCCAAGGCTGGAAGCTTCCTTTGTGCATTCTTGCCCCCTGTATATGGCCTGGAAATAGACATATGATCAGGGTCCTCTATCTCTAAGGCCAGCTATCACTTGGCTTGAAGTGGAATCTCTGAGAGGGCATCTGAATGCTTCCCGCTCAGCTCTCATTTTTGCTTATACTTAATTTATCCTTGTGAGCTTCAGATTTTGTTTTTTCAATCTCCTGATATATTTATCATGGGGCATGTGGTAAATCCAAGCCCTGTGAGTGAAAGCCTGCCTCAGAGAGAGCCCTAACACTGGAAAGGAAGGTCCAAGAAGAGACAAATTTGTACAATACTATGCACAAGTTCATAGCAAAGGAGGTAAGTCTCTTGTTTCTAGTTTCTAAACACCATCAATTATGTTCTATTGGGTTTGGAGCATTTTACCAGAATTGGAGTGACTAAAAAGTACTATCTCTGCAATAAGTCAGAGTATAAAATAATATTCTGGCCACCTGAAACCTGATGATCCAATGAAATCACACTGAGATTTTCCATGTGTAAAAGGAGGGTTGTAGGGCTGGGCAAGTGTCTCATTGGGTAATGAGGCCCTGAGTTCACATGCCCAGAACCCATGTAATGTCAGGTAGAGTAACCAGTATCTGCAGTCCCAGTGCTGCTACGGCAGGATGGCAGGAAGAAGCAGGAGACTCTCCAAAGTTGATGGGACAGTCAGCCTGGCATATGCAGTGCCAAACAGCAGAAGGTGGAACCTGTCTCAACAATATATAAGTAAAGTAAGGACTAATGTCTAATGTTCCATGTGTGTCCATCTGCCCTTGCACAGGAACATATATACGACCACATAAGTGAATACACACATACACACACACACACACACACACAAAGTGGAGGGAGAGGACAGACAAGGATTTAGAAATAAAATAAAAAGGAGGGTTACATTGCGCTCAGGAACCTCTGAACTTCTTTCATGTCCAATATGATGAGTCCATGATCAGATGATTGACACTGATGGTCTGGTAACCGAGAGATCACACACAGTCAGTTATATGCACAGGATGGTGACAGTCACCAGCTCACTAAAGAGACATTGACCAGCCCTTCCTTATTTCTATAGGTATCATATAGCCAAGGCTGGTCAGCAACAAATTAAATGGGGGAAATATTTACTTTCCTGGCTAGTCCTTTAGAGGACTTGACTAGTCCCAAGCAAACCTACAGGTCAGCTGTTAAGCCAATGAGTGTCAGTGGTTCTTTTCTCTGGAATACAGTAGGAGAAATATCTACTAGCCATTCTGACAATCACACAGCCCTGGCCATGTAACCAGGAATGATGGTCAGTGGGTATAGTCTTCTAATGGAGAGAAAGGTAGCTAGTGGTGACTTACCTTGGAAGAGAAAGCTAGTATGTGGGGTTATCTTTTCTGTTCAGAATTGACCTTATCTTAAAGGATGTCTGCAGAATTTATCATGCAATGGTGACTCGGGACCATCATGGTGCCTGCCACACTGCCCAATCTGACCATAATCTCTCCAAAAAGGACAGTTTGCCCTCAGTGGCACGTCAGGCTCCGTACCACCAGACTCCAGTCAAAAACCATGAGTAACCTTGGGGTACTGGGATAAAAAAGATACTGGCTTTGGGAGTTGTGCTTTTCACAATTTGTGTTTCAAAAAAATTAATAGGCTCTATAACTTTATGCAAATTAATCTTTCCAGGTCTCCACTGCCTCAGCCAACATGGGAAGGGTTAGTCAGACCACATGGGCTCCCACTTTCCATCAGTGGTGTGTCCATAAACATAGCCCAACTCATCAAAATGTGCAGCTCACAACACATGCTCACTGTGTACCATGAACTAAGTTAAATGCCTTTTCATGATCTACCTTAATACTCAGAATAGCGGTGATATTTTCATCATTTTTATAAATAAAAAAACTAAAGCAAAACATGCAAACCCACAAGTAGCAGAGAGCCTCAGAGAGGGACTGGAAGTACAATAAAATCAGATCTGTATCAACAGTCTGTCACATCAGCTCATGACTTCACTCTTCACGCTGCTTCTTAAACTGCCAGGTCAAGGGAATAGTCATTACTTTATGCACAATGTTGCATAAAGCAGGATGATTCCTCCAACAATCCCCTAAGAAGGTGCCCGACAGTGACGTGCAGGAACTGAAATCAAAGGCAGGCGCAGGACACCCAACCTTTCCACCTGTGGTCTGGTGAGAACATATACCTGGCATGCTTGCCCTTGAGTTCCAAAAGCCCTCCATTCCCTGACACTTCCTTTATGCAAAAGCTAATGTTTGCACCTGGGTTGAAATAAGGTGAGCTTTTAGCTTTAATTTGGTTGCCACCTGCTGGTTGAAAGGCAAAAAAACAAAACAAAACAAAAAACAAAAAGCAACAACCACAAAAAAACGTTCTTCATTCTCCAGCAGAGAAGGAAACATGTAAACAAAAGAAATCCTCACCCTTAGCGGAGTAACAGCAGATGAGTTTGGGTTACCTTGTAAATTGGAGGGGAGCTGATACTGAATGTGTGTTGCAGGCTAGACACTACACTGGTTCTCCAGATGTGTTGCTGCTTGTCCTCGCACCCATAAGTCATGTGACAGCCCACTATTTTGAAGAAGCAAGTAATAAACAATGGGCGTCAGAGGATACCACCAAAGAGCGATGGTGAATTCCAAAACAAGCCAGACAAAACATTTCTCCATGCCAAACATATCCTCTTTCCATCATCCCATGAGTTTTCTCCACCTTGGAATGCCCAGGTAACCTTACAGCACATAGAAAATGCTGACTGGATTGCCTTACTGAAGGCCTGAACAGGCTGCCAAGTCACAAAGCAGTCCCAGGAGTTCCCAGCCAAGCAGAGGCAGACCAGGAAAATACTTCATCTCTCCTGCAGGGGGAGCCAGTGACAACTCGTCAAAATACAATAGCCTAAGAACACTGTAAGAGGCAGCAAGGGGGGGCAGGGATCAGGAATTTTTTTAAAAATATAAATTTATGATAAGAATTCAGTCTTTCAGCTAAAATGATTATGGAAGAAGAGCAAATGTCTATTTTATTAGCTCCACTCAGTGCTCACCTGTTTCCCCGTGACTCCTTGTACTGATGGGTGATGCTACCTGAGAGACACAAGAGCCAGGGCTGGATCTCAGACAAGTCATGGCCTGGCTGGACAGGCACGTAAATACTGGGCTTGGCTCTGCCTTCTACTATCTCCTCTTGTGTCTGAGAGGCATTACGGATGGCTAATGGTTGAGGGATTAACTGCATCAGGCATTGTCTCAGCGCTTTATAACTAAATCTTCACACAATGATAAGAACGCCCGGGTGGTTTTTTTTTTTTTCTTTTAAGAGAACTGCTATCTTACTCTTTCTTTAATAGATGTTAAAGAAAGCAACTTGTATAATTCTCTAAAGTGATAGAAGCAGTGTGCAAACCCGGGGAACCTGCACGGTTCACATCTTGAACCTCTAAGAGGAAAGTGATGGCTCTTGCTGCTCAGAAGAACAGAGACAGAAAGATTAGGGGCATTTCAGCTGCTGTGCAGGTATGCAGAGGGCAAAGACAGAGGTAGAATTAACCCTTAAATTACCAGTTAAGCCTGTTTCCTGCCATCACTGTCATTTTGCTCCTGAAAACAAGAACAATGATATCTATCAGTCAGGCAGTAGCTGGCTCAGCAGGGAAAGATGCTTGGCCCAGAGCCTCGCAATGTGAGCTGGATTCCTGGAACTGACTCCCAAAGGCTGTCCTCTGACTTCCACCTATGCGTGGCGTATGCACCCTCCATACATTAGTAATAATAAATTGAATGAATAATGATGCCACTACAAACATGAAAAATAGCCCTAATCATTGCCTAACAAAGTTCAAAACCAGGTTGATAAGAGGAGAGGAACCTATGGATGGGCTGAAGGAAAGGAGGCTTGCTCCAAGCCATGAGTTCCTCTCCTCTAATTTTGAAGCCAGCTCCCCCCATGGAAAGCCTGGCATGAAGAAGCACCTCCTATGTTCTTTGAAGATATGAATGGTCATCAACACAGTCTAATCGAATCAGAACAGCTGTCAACTTGCGGGCCCAATTCAAATGTCAGCTCACTATTCCAGGGTCAGTGGGAAAGATGTAAGAATTACAACCCACACCCAGCACCTTTCTGAGAGGCACCCACACTCCAGGATTATCCCAAACAAGACTGCATTTGGAAGTTTTGTAAGGAATAGCGATTCCCTTTTTGGAACCATTTTTCATGCTCGTCTGTGACTGCTGTGATTGAAAGCGGTGGTTTAGGACTTGCACTTACCGTGAATCAAACAAAATAATGACACCGAAGGCAGTGCATAATGGGGAAGACAAATCAGGAAAAATTAACCTGTCCAGAACTAAATAGACATAAAATCATGGCTAATGATCACCACTGAGATGACAGACTTTGTTTCTTCATCATTTTTTTAAAATAGTGATTTAAAAAGCATTGTACGTATACATGGTAAGTATGTGTGTAGTCTTGGGTGTGGAGACCAGATGACAGACGTTTCTTCTTTGATTCTTTCTATTCAACTTCTCAGGGAATTGGTGATTAAAAGGCACGCCCGAGACACTTTTGCCCCCACCATTATCGTAAGACAGACCCATTCCTTCCCCTTTAGATGTAGGCCAGAGAAATGTGAAAGTGTGATTGGGAGAATGAAAAATACCATGTGGGGCTGGAGAGGTGGCTCAGAGGTTAAGAGCACTGGCTGCTCTTCTTGAGGTCCCGAGTTCAATTCCCAGCAGCCACATGGTGACTCCCAACCATCTGTAATGAGATCTGGTGTCCTCTTCTGGACTGCATGCATATGTGCAAGCAGGATACTGTATACATAATAAATAAATTTTTAAAAAAGAAAAGTACCATGTGATATGCCAAGGACCCTAGAGAAAATTTTATAGCAACATTACAACTTCTATTGTTCTAAAATACTTCTTAGTTACTGCCAACCTCCTGAAAATGCTTGCCTGATACTCAATTCTAATGCTAAATAAATTACATTTAACATAACAGTTCAAGAAAAATGTTTATCTAGAGAGTATAATCACAGTGGTATGAGATTCCCAAAACATATTCCCAAACATATTAAAAAAAGGAAAAGGAAATAGGGACTTGGACCTTCAAGAAAGAGAAGCCAGGCCAGTGATATGACTCAGTAGATAAAAAAGCTTTGCTATTCCAGCCCATTGCTCTGAGCTCAGTCCCAGAAACCCACAGAAGGTGGAATAAGAGAAGCAACTCATGAAAGCTGTCATCTGGTCTCCACACCCAAGACTACACACATACTTACCATGTATACGTACAATGCTTTTTAAATCACTATTTTAAAAAAATGATGAATAACAAGTGTTTTTGAATGTATCTGATGTTCTAATGTATCAGATAGCATGTTAAATGATTTATATATGTTGTTTAGTCATTGCTACAGCATCAGAGATGACTCAAATTTACAGATGAAGAAACTGAGGACTGGAATAGTCTTATATTTTTGGTTGTGAGCCTAGCCTTTAATGGCTGAGCCATTTCTCCAGCCTGAGGACCAGGATACTCAATACTCCATAGTTATCCAAAATCCTAGGCTGACAAGAGGGACTGGTGACACATCTGTCCTCTGTCTCACATCCCAGCCTTTCAAGACATTTAGGAACTGTGTTCTCCATAGGCAAGGGCCCAGCTCAGCTGCAAAGATTGTGCTCATTGGAACTGGTGCCTCCAGCCGGGGAATACAGATTTAAGTCAGTTGTGTCCTCCCTGCACAAACAAGGATTTATATGACTGTGGGTACCTGACAATATATCAAACTGGAATCAGTTGAATTTTTGTTTGTTTATTAATGTTTGGTTCTGTTTTTGCTGGTACTATTAGGAGGAATGAAATCACACAGAGACTGTCTAGGATACATGCACTTTTCTGGTACCCCTTTGTGTAAAATGGAACAGAAAAATGTGCAGAATGAGGATAAATGAGTGAAACTGTAGGTCCTAATCTAAGTGAGTGTTGACTATTCTTGACATTTTAGCAATATATTTGATGTGGTTCTTAATAGTGCATTGAACCGAGAGCCAAGTCTGGGTTCAAATTTTCTAATAAAATTCTAAATTTAATTCTAATTGTTATTATTTTTCTATCTTTGAAGCAATGCCTTTCAAACAAATCAAATTTGGAATCCCGCAACTGCTGAGATTACTAGTAGTAATTTTAAGCAGTTGAAATATAATTTGGCATTACAGATAAATGTTTTAAAACATCCACAATCAGCAAAAACCTTTCATGTTGACAGCCTGTATTGAACAATGCTTTCTTAAATTTGAACTTTTTGATGATAATACTCATTATTTTTCTATCAAAACAAGGTTGTGGTTAAAAATAGATATTGATGGAAAACCCATTATGCTCTACAAATTAAAACTGTCATTTCTACTCTTAATTTTTCTCGACTCTGTTATAATTTTTATTAAACATGTTAACTGTTTCATACACATCTATAACACATTCTGGTTCTCTTTGTCCTCCACCCTTTCCCATCTCCTTCTCACTCCTGTCAATCCCTACTCTTCCTAAAAATCCTCTTCTCAAATTCCTGTCTTTTGTTCTGCAATCCACTGAGTTTAAGCAGGGCTGTCTGTGTCACCTTGAGCTTGGACCTGTCCAGTGGAGCCTCCTGAGCTTACCTATGACTGACTACTCAACTCAAGAAAAAGACTGCCTTTCCCCGGGATCCACCCAAAGAACCTAAGAGACAGAGATACGGAAAGGGGTGTTGGAATGCTGCCTTCTGGACATAATGCCTCCATTGTAGCCATGATTCCACAGCAACTGAAGTTGCCTATGCTGGGTCAGCACAAGATTGGTATTGCCAATAGTCATTCTTGGACTAGAGAGAGGCTAACATGGCCCTTTAGCTCCCCCTTGCTGAATGTCTCTATTTTAATGGCAGTTTCTGCACTTTAGATTACCTGGTAGATATGCCCTATGGAAATCCTTTCAGCATCTCAATTCTCTTTGCTCATCCTGTATGTGAAAATTATAGACAGATGTCCCATCTTAAATGTGTTAGGATTAACTCACAGTTGACCTGCAGGACAGAGTAACAATTAGGACAGCAGGAGGATAATCAGTGGGACTAGTCTACAATGCATCGAGTTGATACATCTGAGGAAAGATGTGAATCCAAGGAATCCTAGAAAGAGAGGTCTGGACAAGGGAGGTAAACACAGACAGACATATAGGATAATGGCCAAGAGGCCAAGAGCCATGCCAGCTAGACATGAGGTAGCTAGATTTGTCACTCAGGGGATCATCCTAAGACTTGTATGATTAATTAGAAACTTTTGATTTTGTTGATTTTTTTAAAGAAAAAAATTACATGGCTTCAGGTGAGCCTAGAAGTAGAAAGCATGCTCATCTCTGTCATTAGGTCCTCATACTGTGTAAACATAATGGCTTCTCATAGACTTGATAGAAGAAACATGACTCACTAGTTACGAGTACTCACTGTGCAATCATAAGACCTTGAGTTCAAACCTCAGGACTCCTGTAACAAGCAGGGCACCACACATACACCTGTGAACTCCAAGGAGGGCAGAGGCAGGAAGGTCACTGAGACTTGCTGGCTTCTAGTCCCATATTCAGGGAGAGACCCTGCCTCACAGGACTACATGGAGAAGGATACAGGACTCCAGATGCCCTTTCCTGCCTGGCTGGTGTCACGCAGGAACACACATGTGTCTATACTCACACAGATATATAAATAAGAACACAAGTTGACTACACCTCCCTAAATACTTTAACCCTTGTAACAAGCCAAATGCTATCCAGAACTGTGTAGTGGCATGGTTTATCACTGCACAATATTCAAACAACTCTACCATAGTGAAGAAATAGGCAATTGCTAGCCCCAGAAACCTCCATCTCTTATTTCTCAGTAACCAGTCTCTACGATCAGGACTTATGGCTCTTTAAAAATAAATGTATTGCCTAAACACACACTCCTAAAATGGTGGTTTAGAATTGGTTGTTTTCTGAAATTGCTACAGATAGAAAAATATAGTATCTGTTCTGAAATGTTTCTTTTTCTCTTGGAATTATGCTTACAATGTATGTATTTTATTTAAATGGTAGTTATTCTTTTGATAGCCTCATAGCACTCCATTACAGGTTTAACACCATTTATCCACTCTATCATAGATAGAAATTGGACCTGTTTCCATTTTTAGATCCATATAAAGAATTGGCCATGATGAATATTCTTCTATGTGTATTGGCCCATCCACAAACACATTTCAGTTGACCTTGCTGGGTCATTGGCAAAGCAATCATATCATCAACTTTAGAAGAAAATACTAAACCATTCCCAGAGAGTTTGACACTGTAACATTGTCATCCCTTGACATTGTCAGCCTTTTGAATTGTAGCCAGTATATTTATTTATTTGTTTGTTTGTTTTTTGATTTTTCGAGACAGGGTTTCTCTGTGTAACTTTGGTGCCTGTCCTGGAACTCACTCTGTAAACCAGACTGGCCTTGAACTCACAGAGATCTGCCTGTCTCTGCCCCGAGTGCTGGGATTAAAGGTGTGCATTACCACCACCCGGCCAGTAGCCAAATTATTAAGTGAGAATTTTCTCATTTAGACAGGACCATGCTGTGTAGCCCAAGGTAGTGTTTAACTCATGGCCCTACCTCAGCTTCCCTAATACTGAGATTACAAGTCTGCATCACCACCTTGTCTGGGGGGGGAGTGGGATCTAAAATCATAAAGTTGAATTTTATCAAGCATTGCATACATCTAATCAGAAAATCATGACAACCATTTATCTTTTGTTAATGTGATAAATTGTATGGGTCCTTTTGTGTTAAATCAGTGTCAGATTTCTAGAGTAAGCCTACCTAGTGGCTAAATGGTAGCTTTTTAGTACTTTATTAGAATTTATGTGCATCTAGGTTCATAAATAAAGTCATAGCAAGCAAAAAAAAATGCCCTTCTCCTTAAAATGCCCTGATCCCTAGAACCTATGAAGGTCATACTATCCAAAAATGCCCTGATCCCTAGAACCTATGAAGGTCATACTATCCAAAAATGCCCTGATCCCTAGAACCTCTGAAGGTCATACTATACAAATGAAGGTCATACTATACAAAAACGAGAAACTGAGCTTGTCAATCAGCTGATCAAAAAATAAGAAACTGGCCTGGATTATCCATATGAATCAGAAATAAGCTTTACAAAATCCTTAGATGTGAGAGGAAGCAGAAGAAGTCTGAATGATACCACACAGTAAGGACGAGATTGCTGTGGTTGCCTTTTAGAAAAGGTGGCTGGGGAGATAAGGAAGGTAGGTAGCTGGACAAGGGGCCAGGGTTCTCCAGCAGAGCCTGCAGCAGGCACACAGCCTACACAAGTTCAGCTCGATTTGTAACACACATAACTGTAAGATAATGATTTCAGAACCCTTCAGATGCTACATACGGCATCATTTGCTTACAGCTTCAGTCGAAAAGTACTGAGTGTGCTCTACAAAGACATCCAAGGAATGGCCAGATTAACTGTCCGTCATAATTGTCTGAGTTCTTGATATCATGGTTATTCTGGTCTCATGATAAATGTTCAGCATTCCCCCTTTTGCCGTCTAATGTCAAAAATATACTAATTTAAAAAACATATACACTTATTTTTAAAATATCATAAGCATCAATATTTTTCAGGTTAGCATACAAAGTAAGGAGCTTCATTATGGCCTCTTTGGACAATGTTTCATCATGTTTGCTTCTCATTTGTCCTCCTCCCCCAGGGTCTTCCTTAGGCTCCCTTCCTGCGTCCAGCAGTTTCCCTTGCATCCTTCAGTCAGCCCTCCCTTCTGCCTTGACACACGCAGTTCATTCCTTTCTCCATGTCTTCTTCTCCTGAAGATCTCTTCCTCCCCTCTCACAATCCACTTCCTAGTTTCATGACGCATTTGTATGCATGCACATGTGTGCACACATACGCATGCACATTCAAACACACTTATATTTACATATGTACATCATTTTAAGTGTTCATTCCACATAGGGGAGAAAACACATGGCATATTTGTCTGTCTGAGTCTGGCTTACTTTCTTCAGAAACATTCATCTCAAGTGTTCCCTGGAGTTCATCCATGAAGCCAGCTGGGCTGAGGGAACTCTGTGAGTGGCTTTAATTACAAATTCAGCCTATATGGTAGGTAATTCCTGGGTTTTCTTTGTAATGTCTTTTTTTTCCTTAGTGTTATATTTACTTTGACTGTATAAATTTCAGTAACTTTTCAAATGCATTAGTCCAAAATTGCTGACAGTGATATCATAGTTTGTTTTGTTTGTTTTTCTCATTATTACTGTGGTAGCCTCTTTTCTTCACCTAGAATGCGTTTTGTTATTTCAGTAGGCCTTTCAAAGAATCTGATTTAGGATATACATTTTTTTAAATTTTATTTTTATTTAACCCATCATTGAAAGCTTGCCTTTTAAAATATAAATTTCTTTTTAAATGTATTGCTCGTGTGGCTGCGTATTTGTATATGCAGGGTGTGCCCGCCATGACACATATGTGGAGGCCGAAGACTGACCCATGGGAATCAGTTCTTTCCTCCTACCGTGCAGGACACAGGGACTGAACTGAGCTCCACAGGCTTGGCAACGACTACCTTTCTCAACCCAGCCATCTCAATCTATATTTTAGGCTAAACTCCATGGTATTTTTCCAGTGTCTGTCACCAAGTGATCGATATATTTAGATCTTCTTCTTACATGGCTTTATACTTCCTTACCAACAGGGATTAATGATATATGATGTCATGATATCATATGCAGGAAACCTTAAGCTAGTTTCTTATTCTAGATTAAATAAATATAAGGATTGCTACAGATCAAGTAATTGTTTCTGTTTTGTGCATTTAATCATTGATTACTCATTGACACAGGATGGCAGGTGCAAGCAATATAATCATGGAACTTGTGGAAAGGGGGCTCTCATTATGGACGGGGAGAGAGATAATACAGAAGGAGGGAGGATGTTTAAATAAAAATAAAAGATGTCTGCAAATCATAAAAGAATCTACTATTAACTGTCTAAAAAATAAGCCCATAAAGCACATAAGCCTGTCTATTAATATACACACATCATTAAAAAGTAATTTTCCCATCTGGAATGGAATGGGAATACTTTCTCAAAGAGACAAAGACCATCTAACAAAACCCCAACCAGGCATGAGAAGCCTTCTTTTGAGTGTTATTCAGGGTTGTTCAAAAGACTCCTCAAACATTACAGACTGTAGTTATTGCCCTTGGTCCCCCCCTCCTAGAGGAAGGTAAGCCCTTATTGCTGACAACACTTTAGACACAGGACACGGTGGTGGCTGGACTAGAACTGACTGACTGACTGTCTCCTCCATGACACTAGCTTTCATGGTGCCAGAAGGCATCCTATAAGCTTCCAAAGGCAACCAACAGTTCTACCCAGCTCTGATGCCCATGGTTCACAATGACCAGCATGGCACAATAACCTGAAATGTGTAGTAGCGCATTCATACGTTGGTGGTAACCAACAGTTCTCTAAGTGGACACAAGACTCACTCCACAAGAGGGAAAGCATGCCTAGCACTGGAAATCCAGTCAACTCTCCAAGGCTTGTGAAGTCAAGAATGTTAGAGGAGAACGCATAACCATCACTTTATTTAGCCAGCATAATCCTAACAACATTCTAAATATTTGTCCTGATCTCCACAAATAAGCGTAGCCCTCACTCCTCATCAAGGAAACTTCTCTTTGCAACAGATGGAGATCATTACACAAAACTGCCACCAATCGAAACACAGAATTACTGAGCCCAATCTCAATGTATACATGTACAAAACAACCCCCATACCTGAGATTCGGGGGACACTGAGGAAGAGGGTTTGTCTCCTAATATTGTCAGAAGCTATACCTGTAAAATCTCACCAACATGAGCTGAACAAGGACAGCAACAATAGATGTGCCAAAGGGGTTGAGGAAAGGACCAGGAGGCTGCAACCCCACACAGAGACTACTGTGAGGGGGAGAAACAGTCTTCCCCAGCAAAGGGCACACACAAAAGTTCTGAAAGAGAGCAAGGCAGGGATGCACATTAAAGGGTTTAGAGGGAAGAAAAGAAATGGGGAAATGATTTAGTTATAATATCAAAGATAAAAGAAATCAACTTTCAAAGGTCAAAAACTAGTATCCTTTAAAACAAGAATATGGAAGTACCTAAAAAGAAACTCATGAGAAAAAATGCATACAAAAATGCTGATCACCAATTTGTGGATCTTATTTGAAATAAAAGCCAGCAAGATAACCAGAGTCAATAGTGACAGAAAAATCAGAATGATGGATTTAGAGCTAGGTTTGACTGAAAAGCACACAGAAAGACAGCTACTGTGGTGGGCATGCTTCTCATCCTGGCCTCGGATGCTGACTATACCCCATACAGGCTTTTAGATGCTCATCAAGCTGAGCACTTAGCTCACCCGCTCTGTGCACCCACAAGCCAAGCCTAAAGTCTGACGCTGAAGGAAAAAAGAGTGCCCACCTATAGAAGAAATCTTCTCTACCACCAGGGAATGACTGTAAATATTGAATATCAAGCAATAAGCAGATCTTATACTGAAAGAAGAAAACTGAATGAGACATAGTGATTATAAGCATCTTCTGACCAGAGTAAAATATATAACTAGAAAAATAACACTAATTTTGATGTTCTAGATTCACTTCTTATTGGCATCCTATTTTATTATATTCTATTATATTAAAGTTTAATATGCTTCTTAATACACTTTTTGAATGTATAGCAGTTAAGTATTCATAGTAAAAAGAAACACACATACACACAAAACCCAAATAAGCATGGAGAAAGTTCCTTTTAGCCCCACCACAGAGAATATTTTCTTCTCATGTTGGCAAAATAAATTATTTACTCTGTTACTGGAATATACCCAAGTTAATAGGGTATTTTTAACCATAAATTTAAGGATCCTTTCCAACATTAAAAAATCCAATTCTAGTTGGTTTACTTCTTATTAAAAAGAAAAAAAACAGACCAAGTAACAGCTAGGATATGTTCTGCTTAAAGTTTTCTACAATAAACAAAGGGATTGGGGTCTTTGTGACATTTACAGTCAGTTCCAATCACATTTGAAAAGCTACCAAGTCTGCTGAGACTTGTTTGGGCTTGTGCCAGCTCAGTTGTAGGCAATAGGATTGCAGATTTTGCAGATTTTGAACACATAAGGGCTCCACAAGTTGAGAGTCTTGAGAGTCAAGTGCATGAGCAGGAGTCAGGGCCCCTGGCAGCACTTTCCCAGGTAGGGGAGGAGAGTGTTTAGTGCACATAACAGAAATGTTTGTGTCTTTTTTACCTGAGGGAAATCAGAATTACCACGCCTCAAAGATCCTACAACAGAAAACAATGCTTCTATGGGATACTCCCCATGTGTATTTGGGTACCTCAGTTTCTCCCAAGCGAAGTCCTCCCGAGTGACAGCTGAGGACATCTCAATGCAATGCTGTAACCTCTGAAATGCCAAATTATGGGTGCATACTCACTGTGACTTCAAAGCTACAGCCTTTCAGAGGCATACAGAGTGCCACCACAGCAAGCTCACTGCCACTCCTGGTGGACAGACATGATGGTGGCTTCACCGCCACTCCTGGTGGACACTATGGTAGTAAACGCCCTTTATTCTTGTAAGTTCCAGGAAGGTTCTTCTCCCTCTGTTCTCTGAGATCCAATCTCCCAGTCTCATCCCCAGTTCTGCGGCAGAACATCTGTGGCAGCCTTTCCTGGCCCCCTACCCCATGTCCTGTGGACCCCACAGACTTTTCACTCCTACCCTCCCACTCCCCAATTTCTGCTCCTCACAAACCCACAGACCACCCCCGCCAGGGAAACAGGTTGGCTGTCTGTAGATTGTCGGTAGATCTTTCTCTCTCCCTCTGTTCCTCTAGACCAAACCCCCAGCCTCATCCACAGCACTATAGCAGACCTTTGGGTGACCTCTCATCGCTGTCTCCCCACAATTCCAAGGAGTCAATGTAAGCAGATCCTCATTGAACACTCAAATCTTCTCCTTCCTGGGAACCCCTAGCCTACCCCCATTCCTAAGTCTTACCCCACAATGCCCAGAAACACATTTTACCTGGAACTCCCAGTGGCCACAACTATTGGGTCCAAAGAAAAATTCCTACCAGGTAACACACAGCTATCATGCTATCTGAAAATCCAGAGAGGAAACAGAAACTAAGGAATAAAACACCCACCCCACAAAGACAAACACAGAAATCAGCACCTAGACCTATAACCATACCAATCCCAGATGCCTAGACACCAGCAATATGTCTCCATTAGAGACTAACTATCCTACCACAGCAGGCCCTGAATATTCCAACATGGATGAAGCACAAGAAAAAGACCTGCATGATGGAGGTCCTTAAAGATGAAATTAATAAATCCTTTTTAAAAATCCAAGAAAACACAAACAGTGTAGGAAATGGATAAATTAAAGAAATCCAAGAAAGCACAAATAAGCAGTAGAAGGAAATGAATAAAAATATTCAATAGCTGAAAATGGAAATAGATTCAATAAAGAAAGCACAAAGTGATGGAATTGTA
The DNA here is from genome assembly GCA_004026605.1 of Ondatra zibethicus. Lineage (NCBI taxonomy): Eukaryota > Metazoa > Chordata > Mammalia > Rodentia > Cricetidae > Ondatra > Ondatra zibethicus. The sequence continues at coordinate 43,158 of PVIU01004976.1, forward strand.
GACATGAAAAATTTAGAAAATTAAACATGAACTACACAGGTAAGTTTCACCAACATAATACAAAAGATGGAAGAAAGAATCTCAGGCATTGAAGTTACAATAGAAAATACATATACAACGGTCGGAGAAGATGTTAAATCTAAAAATCCTGACACAAAACCTCCAGAAATCTGAGACACTATAAAAAAGACCAAACATTGGAATATTAGGAATAGAGGAAGGAGAGGAATCTCAGCTCGAAAACCCATAAAATATTTTCAACAAAGTCATAGAAGAAAATTTCCTAACCTAAAGGAGGAGGTGCCTCTAAGGGTACAAGAAACACGTAAAGCAATAAATAGATTGGACCAGAAAGGAAAGTCATGTCAGCACATAATAATCAAACCACTAAATGTTCAGAGAAAAAAAAAAGGAAAAAAGAAGAAAAGAAAAAATTAAAAGCTGCAAGGAAAAAGACCAAGTAAGATAAAAAGGCAGACCTAGTAGAATTACACCCAACTTTTCAAAGGAGACTCTAAAAGCCAGAAATGCCTGCACAGATGGACTGCAGACCCTAAGAGACCACAGATATCAGCCCAGACTACTATAACCAGCAAAACTCTCAACCATCATAGATAAAAAGAAGATATTCCATGACAAAGCCAAATTTAAACAATCTCTATCTACAAATCCAGTCCTACAGAAAGTACTAGGAGAAGGTTAACTGTACCCATAAAAACACAGGGACTAATTCCCCCAATAAAAAAGACAAAGACTACACAGAAAGGATGTGAAAACAAGATCCATACTACCGCTGCATCCAAGATAAACTCAACCTCAAAGGTTGACATTATCTCACGGTAAAAAACCGGAAAAAGATTTTCCAAGTAAAGGAAACCAAGTAGTAAGCTGATATAACCATTTTAATATTTAAGAAAATAAACTTCAAACCAAAACTATTCAAAAGAGATAGGACACTACATAATCAAAGGAAAAATCCACCAACATGACATTTCAGCTAAGGGCTTTTCCCCAAACACTAGGGCACCCAAATTTTTAAAAGAAATAGAAACATTACTATAGCTTAAATCACATACTGATCCTTATACACCGATAGTGGAAGACTTTAATACCCCATTCTCACAAATAGACAGCTCACCAATAGAGAATGCTGAGGCTAACAGATGCTATAAAGCAAAGAACCTAACAGATATTTACAGGACATTTTACTTATACACAAAACAATATACCTTCTCTTCTTCACCACTCTGAACCTTCTAAAACCACAAAGCAAGTCTCATCAGACGCAAGAAGACTGAAATAACTCCCCGCATCCTATCAGATCACCCTAGATTAAAGCTGGATATCAACAACAGAAAGTTTACAAAGTCATGGAAAATGAAGGGTCAAGACAAAAATAGAGAAATTAAAGGACTTCTATAATTCAATGAAAATTAATACAGAACATACCTCAATGTATGGGACACAGTGAAAGCAGTTCTAAGAGAGAAGTTCAAAGCACTAAGTGCCTATATAAAACAACCCCATTTGAAGATCTCAAAGTAGCAACTTAACAGCACACCTGAAAGCTCTAGAACAAAAATAAGTAATCACAACCAAGAGGAATAGATAGAGATGGCAAGAAATAATCAAACTCAGGGCTGAAATCAATAAAATAGAAACAAAGAATCAGTGAAACAAAGACTTTGTTCTTTAAGAAAATAAAGAACAAATAGACAAGCCCTTAGCTAAACTAACTAAAAGGCATAGAGAAAATATCCAAATTAACAAAATCATAAATGAAAAGGGGGACATAACAACAGACACATAGAAAATCCAGAGAAAAAGCTATACTTCATCAGATTGGGAAATTTTAAAGCAATGAGTAATTTTCCCAAGAGGTATCATTTACCAAAGTTAAAACAAGAAATATAAATAATTTAAACTTATAATTCCTAGTGAAATGGAGACACTTATTAAGATCTCCCAAACAAGCAAAAAACCAAAGCTAAATGATTTTGCTCAGAATTCTAACACACTTTCAAAGAAGAGTTAATGTCAATACTCCTCAAATTATTCTACAAAATGGAAATAAAAGGAACATTGTCAAATTCATTTTATGAGGCTAGTTATCCAAGTGACATAAAAGCCCAACAAGGAAAGATAATTAAATACTAATTTTCTTTATGAACATAGATGCAAAAAATACTCAATAAAATACTTGCAAACTGAATCTAAGACCATCAATCAAAAAGATCATCCACAAATATCACATACCAAAATTAAATTAAGACCAGATAAGTAAATTAAATAGACTTATAACTGCTAAAGAAATAGAAACAGTCATCAAAAGTCTCCTAACTGGAAAAGGCTCAGGGCCAAATGGTTTCAGTGCAGAATTCTACAAAATTTTCACAGAAGAACTAATACCTATACTCTTCAAATTGTTCCACATGATAGAAACAGAAGGAACATTGCTAAACTCTTTTTATGAAGCAACAATTACCCTGATACCCAAACAACACAAAGACATTACTTAGAAAGGATTACAGACCAATTGCACTCATGAACATTGATGCAAAAATACTCGATAAAATACTGGCAAATCGAATCCAAGAACACATCGAAAAAATCATCCACTGTGATTAATTTGGCTCATCCCAGAGATATAGGGATGGTTCAACCATCTACCATATAAACAAACTAAAAACAAAACACATGATCATCTCATTAGATGCTGAAAAAGCCTTTGACAAAATACACCATTCCTTCATGATAAAGGTCTTGGAGAGAGCAGGGATACAAGGAACATACCTAAACATAATAAAGGCAATATACAGCAAGCCAACTGCCAACATCAAACTAAATGGAGAGAAACTCAATGTAATCCCAAAGTTGTCCACTCTCTCCATATCTATTCAATATAGTTCCTGAGGTTCTAGCTAGAGCAATAAGACAACAAAAGGAGATCAAGGAGACACAAATCAGAAAAGAAGTCAGACTCTCACTATTTGCTGATGATAGGATAGTTTATGTAAGTGACCCCAAAAATTCTACCAGGAACTTCTATAACTCAAACACCTTCAGTAATGTAGCAGGATCAAGATTAAGTTAAAAAAAAATCAGTAGCCCTCTGGTACACAGATGATAAATGGGCTGAGAAAGAAATCAGAGAAACATCACCCTTCACAATAACCACAAAGAGCATAAAATATCTTGGAGTAACTCTAATCAAACAAGAGGAAGACCTGTATGACAAGTGTAATTGTTTGCTCGATTTGGGAAATAACCAGGCCAGCTTAAAGATACACAATTATATTTTTAATTGTTATGAGGGCAAACTCATGCCACAAGAACAGGAAGTCCAAGTTCCACTGTGTCTGGTGGGAATTACCCAAAGAGATCGAGCATCTGATCCATCCCAGTTTTTCTTCTTGGGCTCCAGGTAGCCACAGCTTAACTAGGTTCCACTTCTTAAAGGTGATTGGTTAACAGAGCTTCCCCCATCACCTCCCCCTTTTGTCTAAACAAGATTGATCCAAACACAATATATATACAATAGGAACAGATACCAAATATAAAATTACAAGCAATATAAGCAATATTAAGCAAGGAACATATAACAAAAGTTTTTATAAACATTCTATTTCAAGGAGTCTAAATCTTGCATCAGAATTAAGCTTGGTTAAATCATGAGAACAGTAACTACAGCTGTCTAATCTTCTACCCTATCGAAGACCTGAAAAGGGAAACAATATTATTTGAGTAAGCAGGAAGTGCAATCAAGCAACTTCCAAAATGTGTAACAAATGACAGAGACAACTGTCTACCTGGGCAATCACCCAAAGTCTCATTTGCAATGTTGAAGCAACCAACTTTGGCTAAGGCCTAAAATGACTGACAGACCATTTTCAAGGGCAAGAAACTTTTCAAAACTATCTTACCTTGTCTTGGCAGGATTTGACAATCCTGTTTTATCCATTTACGGATACTATGTATCTTTGTCAGGGGTTGAGGTATGGACATTTCTTGCCCAAAGGCCGGTTCTGCCAAGAAGAAAACAAACTCCAGGTGGAGTGTCTTCGGTGCTCAACATTCTCTCTGGAAAGATGGGTGCTGTCAGGAGCAATTATGTCTCATTTCAACAGAACTCTAAGTTATTTAAATGACATTTTCTACAGCTCTTTGAAGTGATTGAAGATTATCTATTTATACAGAATATAATCTCAATGTACCTAAAGGACCTGATCAGTCTAACTGTAAGTATGACAAACATAGATGACTATTGATCTATAATTCTTAATACCTATCTAACTTAAAGACTAAGACTATAAACACTGTGCAATAAATGAGGATAATGACCTCCAAATGTAAACAGTATATAAGTATTTTGATCAGAGGTTGAAAACGACACCAGAATATGGAAAGATCTCCTATGCTCTTGGGTAGGTATAATTAACATAGTAAAAATGGCAATCTTACCAAAAACAATCTACAGATTCAATGCAATGTCAATCAAAATCCCATCAAAATTCTTCACAGACTTCAAAAGAACAATACTCAACTTCCTGACTTCACACTCTGACTTCAAACTCTACTACAGAGCTACAGTACTGAAAACAGTCTGGTATTGGCATAAAAACAGACAGGAGGACCAATGGGAATGATTCAAAGACAGAGATATCAATCCACACACCTATGAACACCTGATTTTTGACAAAGAAGAAAAAATATAAAATGGAAAAATGCATATTCAACCAACATGTAGAAGGATGAAAATAGATCCATATGTATCACCAAGCACAAAACTCAAGTCCAAATGGATCAAAGATCTCAGCATAAAACCAACTGAAGGCGTAAGTCATAAAACAATCCCACACCAGTTTGGAATTGTGATTAATAAAAATGGTTATTTATTTAAAGGGAAAAACTTACAGATCACTGTCCCAGACAACAGCCCTCTGCACGATCAGGAACGGAGTCTAACAGTCGAAAGCTGGAAGCAAGAAAGAGAGCACACAGCTGCCGCTGCTTTTTTTTTTAAACTAAAGAGACCATGCCCCAGTGAGCTGGTATCTTAAAGGCTATTGGCTGAAGGAGCAGAAGTAGCTCCCACAGCACCTCCCCCTTTTGTTTAAGTAAGAGAATTCCAAACCCAATACAAAACAATATACATTAGGAACAGATATCAAGTATAAGATTAGAATTACAATCAGCATAAACAATATTAAGCAAGGAACATATGCTAAATGTTTTAATAAACATTTTATCCTAAGGAGACTAAGTCTTGTATTGGAGATGGCTTGGTTAGATCATAAGAGGACGGTAACTATGATTATCTAATCTTCAACCCTACCAAAGGCCTGAGAAGGGAGATAATATTACTTGAGCAGGCAGGAAGTACAATCAAGTAGCTTCCAAAGGGAGCAATATATGACAGAGGCAATTAGCTACCTGAGCAATCACCCAAAGTCTCATTTTGCAATGTTGAAGTGACCAGCTTTGGCTATGGCCTAGAATAACTGACAGACCATTTTCAAAGGCAAGAAATATTTCAAAACTGTCTTACCCTGTCTTGGCAAGATTCGACAGTCCTGTTTATCCATTTCTGGATACTATATCTTGTCAGTGGTTGAGGCATGGGCATTTCTTTGCCCAAAAGCCAGTTTTTGCCAAGAAGAAGACAGGCTCCAAGTGGAGTGTCTTTGGTGCTCAACATTCTCTCAGGAATAGATCAGTGCTGCCAGGAGCAAATATGTCTCATGCCAACAAAACCCTAAGTTATTTAAATGCCATGTTCCACAGATCCTTGAAGAGGTTGAAGATTATCTATCTATACATAATATAATATCTGTGTATCTAAAGAACCTGATTAGTCTAACTATAAGTATGACAAACATAGATTATTATTGATCTATAATTCTCAATACCTATCTAACTTAAAGACTAAGACAATAAACAACTGTGCAATAAATTAGGACAATGACCTCCAAATGTAAACAATGTACAAGTATCTTAATCAGAGGCAGAAATGTACACTGCAATATGGTAAATATATATATATGTATCAATACATAAAAATATTTTGAACAGAGGTAGAAGCATGAATGCATACAATATACAATATAATTTAACTTTGTATCAATATAATAGAATCTATACCAATGTAATTGTAAACAGTAACTCACAAATACCAATCCATTATCCCATCAACCAACCACACTGAACCTCATAGAAGAGGAATGGAGTAGTACACTTGAACACATTGGCACAGGAGACCACTTCCTAAATATAACCACAGTAGCACATATACTGAGAGAAACAGTTAATAAATGGGACCTCCTGAAACTGAGAAGCTTCTGTAAAGCAAAGGACATGGGCAACAGCACAAAATGGCAGCCTACAGAATAGGAAAAGATCTTCACCAACCCCATATCAGACAGAGGACTTATCTCCAAAATACACAAAGAATTCAAGAAACTGGTCATCAAAAGAACAAATAATCCAATAAAAAAAATGGGATACAGGCCTAAACAGAAAACTCTCGACAAAGGAATCTAAAATGGCTGAAAGACACTTAAGGAAATGCTCAATACCCTTAGCCATCAGAGAAACGCAAATCAAAACAACTCTGAGATTCCAACCTGTAAGAATGGCCAAGATCAAAAACACAGATAACAACTTATGATGGAGAGGATATGGGATACAGGGAACACTCCCGCATTGCTGGTGGGAGTGTAAACTGGTTCAGCCACTTTGGATTTCAGTATGGTGATTTCTCAGAAAATTAAGAAACAGCCTATCTCAAGACCCAGCAATACCACTTTTGGGTATATAACCAAAGAATGCTCAATCATACCACAAGGACAAGTGCTCATCTATGTTCATATCAGCATTGTTTGTCATAACCAGAACCTGGAAACAACCTAAATGCCCATGGACCAAGAATGGATAAGGAAAATGTGATATATTTACACAATGGATTACTACACCGCAGAAAAAAATTATGACACCTTGAAATTTGAGGGCAAATGGGTGGATCTAGAAAACATTATATTGAGTGAGGTAACCCAGACCCAGAAAGACAAATATCATATGTACTCACTCATAAGTGGCTTTTAGACATAAAGCAAAGGAAAACCAGCCTACAATTCACAATCCCAGAGTACCCAGACAGCAAAGGGGACCTAAGAAAGACATACATGATCTAATCCACATGGGAAGTAGAAAAAGACAACATATCCTGAGTAAATTGGGAGCATGGGGACTATGGAGGCAGGTAGAAGGGGAGCAGAGAAAAATATATAGCTCAATAAAAACAATTTAATAAAATGATCATCCACCATGATCAGGTAGACTTTATCTTATAGATGCAGGGATAGTTCGATACATAAAAACCAAGAACTCTAATCTACCATATGAACAACCTTAATGGCAAAAACCATATGGTTATTTCATCAGATGCAGAAAAGGCCTTTGGCAAAACCCAACACCCTTTTCATGATAAAATTCTTGGAGAGATGAGAAATACAAGGGATATACCTCAACATAATAAAGACAGTTAAAGCAAATTCATAGTCAGCATCAACTGAAATGGAGAGAAACTCAAAGTGATTCTACCAGCATCAGGATAAAGATAAGGTTGTATACTCTCTCCATACCTATTCAATATAGTACTTAATGGCTTAACTAGAGCAATAATACAACTGAAAGAGATCAAGGGGATATAAATTGGAAAAAAAGTCAACATATCTTTATTTGAAGGTGATATGATAGTGTATATAAATGACCCTAAAAATTATACCTGGGAACTCCTACAGTTGATAAACATTTTCAGCAAAGTAGCTGAATATAAAGTTAACTCACAAAAATTAGTGGCCCTCCTATATACAAATGACTAATGGGCTGAGAAAGGAATCAGGGAAACAACCCCTTTGAGGTAACTCTAACCAAGCAAGTGAAGCTTCAAGACATAGAAGAAAGAAATTGAAGATGATATCAGAAGATGGAAAGATCTTCCATGCTTCATAGATCAGTAGAATTAAATGTCCATCCTACCAAAAGCAATCTATAGATTCAGTACAATCACTATCAAAATTCTAACAGAATTATTCATAGACTTATTATTCAAAGGACAATTCCCAACTTCATGTTGAAAAACAAAAAAACCCAGGATAGCTAAAACATTCCTGAACAATAAAAGAACTGCTGGAGGACCCACCATTCTGGATTTCAAGTTGTACTACAGAGTTATAGTAATACAGAGTATGGTATTGGCATAAAAACAGACATGTTGATCAATGGAATGGAATTGAAGACACAGACATAAATCCAGATACCTATGGATACCTACCTTATTTTTATAAAGTAGCCAGAAATATAAACTGGAAATAAGACAGCATCTTCAACAAATGGTGGTGGTCAAACTGGATGTCTACATGTAGAAGAATAAAATAGATCCATATTTATTACCCTGCACAAAACTCAAGTTGAAGTGGATCAAAGACCTTAAAATAAAACCAGAAACACTAGACCTGATAGAAGGGAAAGTCATGAACAGCATTGACACAGGAGACAACTTCCTGAAAAGAACACCAACAGTGCAGGCTCTAAGATCAACAATTAGCAAATGGAACCTCAGTAAACAGAAAAATTTCTATAACGCAAAGGATACTGTTATTTGAACAAAACAGCAGCCTACAGAATGAGAAAAGACTTTTACCAACTTCACATCTGATAAAGGAGTAATATCCAAAAGAAATCAAGAAGTCAAGAAACTAGTTATAAAAATAGCCCAAATAATCCATAAAAAAAATGGGTACAGAATTCTCAGTAGAGGAAACTTAAAGGGCTGAGAGACACTTAAAGAAATGTCCATCATCTTTAGCCTTCAGGGGAATGAAAATCAAAACAACCTTGGGATTCTACCTTACCCACATCAGAATGGTTAAGATCAATAACATAAGTGGCAGCTCATGCTGGCAAGGGTGTGGAATAAGGGTAATGCTCATCCTTTGCTGGTGGGAGTGCAAACTTGTACAGCCACTATGGAAATCAATATAGCAGTTCATTTGGAAGTGGGGAATTGATCTACCTCAAGATTCAGATGTATGACTCCTGGGCATATAACCAAAGGGAGATGCATCCTATGGAAAGGACACTCAACCATATTCATTGATGCCTTAGTCATGATAGCCAGTAACTGGAAACAACCCAGATGTTCCTTAAACAAAGAATGGATAAAGAAAATGTGGTACATTTATACAATGGAGGATTACTTAGTTGTTAAAAACAAATGACATCATGAAATTTGTAGGCAAATAGAAAAAAATTCATTCTGAGTAAGGTAATGCAGACCCAAAAAGATGAATATGGTATATATTCACTTATATGTGGATATTAGCCTTTAAATAAATGATAAGCAACTGATATAGGATTCCCCTCTGTATGCTGGAAATATGTTATATTGCCATTGGTTAATAAAGAAGCTGCTTTCAGTCAACGACTTAACAGAGTAAAGTCAGGCAAAATATCTAAACAGAGATGTAGAGAGAGAAAGTAGGCAGAGTCAAAGAGACACCATATAGCTGCTAAAAGAGACAGATGCCCCAGAATCTTACTGGTTAACCATGAGCCACATGGTTAATACACAGATTAATATAAATGGTTAATTTAAGAAGTAAGAGCTAGCTGCTGGGTGGTGGTAGTACATGCCTTTAAACCCAGCAATCGGGAGGCAGAGGCAGGCAGATCTCTGTGAGCTTGAGATCAGTCTGTTCTACAAGAGCTAGTTCCAGGACAGGCTACCAAAGCTACAGAGAAACCATGTCTTGAAAAAAAAAAGAAAAGAAAAAAAGAGCTAGCTAAAAATACGCTTAAACTATTGGCCAAACAGTATCATAATTAATATAGTTTCTGTGTGATTATTTCGGATCTGGGCAGCTGGGAAATGAACAAGCAGTTTCTGCCTACAAATTGGTGCCCACCATCTGGGACATGGATCCATATAAGACCTAAAAAAGCTTAAGGAAAAAAAAGGGGGGGGGGCTTCTGTAGTTGGAGGCTGCCTGTTTGTTCCCAGCTACTCAGACCATGAAATAACCACACAGAAACTGTATTAATTAAAATCTCTGCTTGGCCAATCACTTTAGTGTATTGCTAGCTAGCTCTTACATCTACAATTAACCCATTTCCATTATTTTATACTTTACCATGAGGCTCGTAGCCTACCAGCAAGGTTCCAGCTAGCTGCTTGCCTCTTTCCCCTCTGGTGGCTACATGGCATCTCTGCAACTCCATCTTCTTTCTCCCAGCCTTTAGTTTAGTTTCCTCTGTCTACCTCTGTTCTTCCCTGATATAGGTCCAAAGAAGTTTCTTTATTGATCAATGGTATTCACAGCATATAGAGGGGAATCCCACATCAGGCTTCTAGACCCACAAAAATGGGAGCCAAGTATGACTTCTTGGTAGCCATATTTTTTTTCAGATTTGCTGTTTGCTAGAAGCAAGCAGAGGCACAATTCCTTTAAGAGAAGGCTTTCTGACTCAGCTGTAATAGCAAAACCTGTGCGGCTCCTTTATAAAGACTTCCTGGTTTGTGCGAAATGCCCAAACAGCTCTGGCTCTTTCAGGAGACCAAGTGTTTGAATGTGTTTTGTGAGCAGAGTGCTATAACTTGCTTAATGGCAACATAGACCCACTGTATGCCTGGAGCTGGGCTGTGAGCATGACTCACAGAGCTGGCACTGAATGGACCTCTGCCATGTTGGACTGGGTAGAGCAAAAAGGCAAAGCAGCCTTAGTCCTAGTCATGCTGCCTGCTTAGAATGTTAAGAAGCATGATTACAGATATGCAATAAAGACAGATTCAGGTGAAAAAGACCTCTGAATGGGTTACAGTGTTGGATAAATGTATGTAGGCTTAGGAAAAAGTAGAAAAAAGAATATAGACAGTTATAAAAGGAAGTAAATAGTTTTAAAAATAAAAAAGTCTTAGCCTCTTTGTCAAAAACCAGATGTTCATAGGTTTGTGGATTAATAACCGGGTCTTCGATTCAATTCGGTTGGTCAACATCTCTGTTTTTATGCCAGTACCAAGCTGTTTTCATTACTGTGGCTATGTAATAGAATTTGAAGTCAGGGATGGTAATGCCTCCGGAAGTTCCTTTATTGTATAGGATTGTTTTGGCTATCCTGGGAATTTTGTTTTTCCATATAAAGTTGATTATTGTTCTCTTAAGGTCTACGAAGAATTTTGTTGGGATTTTGATGGGGATTGCATTGAATCTATAGATTGCCTTTGGTAGAATTGCCATTTTTACTATGTTGATCCCACCAATCCAAGAGCATGGGAGATCTTTCCATTTTCTGATATCCTCTTCAATTTCTGTCTAAGACTTAAAGTTCTTGTCAAATAGATCTTTTGCTTCCTTGGTTAGTATTAACCCAAGATACTTTATGCTATTTGTGGCTACCGTGAAAGGTGATGTTTCTCTGATTTCACTCTCTGCTTCTTTATCCTTTGTGTATAGGAGGGCTACTGATTTTTTTTTTTGAGTTAATCTTGTATCCGGCCACATCACTGAAGGTATTAATCAGCTGTAGGAGTTCTCTAATAGAGTTTATGGGGTCACTTATGTACACTGTCATATCATCTACAAATAATGAAAGTTTGACTTCTTCCTTTCCAACTCAAATCCCCTTGATCTCCTTATGTTGTCTTATTGCTATTGCTAGAACTTCAAGCACTATGTTGGAGAGATATGGAGAGAGTGGACAGCCTTGTCTTGTTCCTGATTTAGTGGGAAGTAACCTGAAATACATGGGCACAGGAGACCATTTCCTACATATAACCACAGTAGCACAGACAATAAGAGCAACAATGAATAAATGGGACCTCCTGAAACTGAGAAGCTTCTGTAAAGCAAAGGACACAGTCATTAAGACAAAAAGGCAACCCACTGAATGGGAGAAGATCTTCACAAACCCCACATCAGACAAAGGCCTGATCTCCAAAATATATAAAGAACTCAAGAAACTAGACATTAAAATTCTAAATAACCCAATTAAAAAATGGGGCACTGAACTGAACAGAGAATTCTCAACAGAAGAATTTTAAATGGCCAAAAGATACTTAAGGACATGTTCAACTTCCTTAGCTATCAAGGAAATGCAAATCAAAACAACTTTGAGATACCATCTTACACCTGTCAGAATGACTAAAATCAAAAGCACCAATGATAACTTATGCTGGAGAGGATGTGGAGTAAGGGGAACACTCATCCATTGCTGGTGGGAATGCAAACTTGTACAACCACTTTGGAACTCAGTGTGGCAGTTTCTCAGAAAACTGGGAATCAACCTACCTATGGATCCAGCAATACTACTCTTGGGAATATACCCAAGAGATACCCAACCATACTACAAAAGCATTTGTTCAACTATTTTCATAGAAGCATTATTTGTAATAGCCAGAACCTGGAAACAACCCAGATGCCCCTCAATGGATGAGTGGATAAAGAAAGTGTGGCACATCTACACATTAGAGTACTACTCAGTGGTAAAAAAACAATGACATCTTGAATTTTGCATGCAAATGGATGGAAGTAGAAAACACTATCCTGAGTGAGATAACCCAGACCCCAAAATATGAATATGGTATGTACTCACTCATTAGTGAATTCTAGTCATAAACAAAGGACATTGAGCCTTTAGTTCATGATCCTAGAGAACCTAAGTAAAAAGGTGAACCCAAAGAAAATCATATACAGATCCTCCTGGAAACTGGAAGCAGACAAGATCACCAGGCAAAAGTTGGGAGCATAGGAGTGGGGGTGTGGTGGGGGAAGGGGAGGGGGGAGAGAGAAGTGAGAAGGGGAGAGTTCGGAGAGCTTGGGGGAGTGGGATGGTTGAGATGGAGGAAGGACAGATATGGGAGCAGGGAAGAAGATATCTTAATTAAGGGAGGCATTGTGGGGTTGGCAAGAGGCTTGACTCTAGAGGGGGTCACAGATATCCATAGGGATGTCCCCATCTAGGACCCTGGGCAGTGGAGGAGAGGGTGTCTGAACTGGCCTTGTTCCGTAGTCTGTCTGATGACTATCTTGAATATCACCATAGAATCTTCATTCAGTGACAGATGGAGATAGAGACAGAGTCCCACATGGAAGTACTGGACTGAGCTCCCAAGATCCAGTTGAAGAACAGAAGGAGGGAGAATATGACCAAGGAAGTCAGTACCACGAGGGGATGGTCCACCCACTGAGACAGTGTGCCTGAACTAATGGGAGTTCACCAAAGCCAGCTGGAATGGGACTGAATGAGCATGGGATCAAACTGAGCCCTCTGAATGTGGCTGACAGTTGGGGCAGACTGAGAAGACAATAATAATGGCACTGGGATTTGTCTCTATGGCATGTACTGTCTTTTTGGGATACTGGTCTATTTGGATGCACACCTTCCTAGGCCTTGATGGAGGAGCGAGGGCCTTGGGCTTCCCACAAGGTAGGGCACCCTGCCTTCTCTTAGGACCTTAGGGGGAGGGGAGGAGGGTGAGTGGGGGAGCAGGAGGGAAGCAGGTGGAGGGGAGGAGGTGGAAATTTTGATGCCTAGTATTAATAAAGGAATAAAAACTGTTAAAAAACAGTCTTTAAAGAGACAGAGTAGATACAGTCATACTTTAAAGGCGCCATGTAAAGATGGAATATAAACAGAAAGTCTGGATTATGTATATTATTGTTTTTTCTTTGAATTTTTTGACTGTGAATAAGCTAAGTACAGAGAGACATTTCCTTGTATGGGCTGCTAAGTTAAACCAACATATATACTTTAAAGGTATTTTGACTTCAAAATTTGGGCCTAAGGATATGTTGCTTTGGAAAAGAGGTTCTGCTTTTGTTCACAGAGGATGAGAACATGTGGATTCCTTCCAGACTAATGTGGTTTGATGGAACAAGACCACCTGAAAGGTCTCCACGAATCCGCAAAATACTTTGTCCAACAAAAAGTAGGAAGCAGTTTGGAGAGAACTATGACCAAATTCCCAAATATTGTTTATAAATGTTTGTTTATATTTAATATATTAATATATTATAAATGATTAAATATAGCATATTATATATGCTATAGAGATGACTACTTTGCATTAGTATGGTTCTTGGTTTATTGATACAAATTTAAGGTCAATTTTGTTATATATATTTCTGCTTTTGATTAAGGTATTGTGTTTGTGCAGCTCATTTAAAAATGTAATATATAATTAAAATATAGGTTAATAGATAATCATCTATAATAGTCGAGCTTGTAGTAATGTTAGTTAGGTTTTCTAGATGTACAGAGATATATTTCAGATGGATAGTTATTCTTCAAATTTTTCAAATATGTACAGAATATGGCATTTAATATGTTTTAAGAATTTAGGACTTTTCATGACAATGAGACACATCTGCTCCTGGTAGCACCTATCTACTTCAAGAGAATTATATGCATTGAAGAGGCTCCTGATGGAGTTTGTTAGCCATTTGGGCAAGAAACTGCTCCTTCCTGGACTGCTTGATGTAAGGCTGTATAAAATGGACATGAAGGACCTGCAGAAAAATGACTTCTGAAGTTGCCTAAAGAAGGTGAGACAGTCCCTCAGGATTCCTGCTTCATGAAAGAGTCTGCCAGACATTCTGCAGGACATAGAGGAAAGTGACAGACAAACTGCCAATATAGGCGGAACTCTCTGAAATTTCTGCTTCACGGAAAAGTCTGCTAGATACTATGGGCCGGTAGGCTGAAAATGGATGCCCCTATGTTACAGAAGAACGTTGGGTGACTGTCCAGGTAGCAAGATGTCTCTGTCAATTCTAGAGTTTTGGAACTTGCTTACAATGCACTTCCTGTTTACATATATATGTATGTGAGTATGTATTATTATATATTATATAATATTATAGCCTTCTGGCATCTTTGATGGAGTTGAAGAAAGATAGTTATAAAAGATAGATTAGATATAAAACTTTAGACTCACAAAGATAGGATAGATGATAGAGTATTTTCCATAATTTGCCAAATGTAAATGGAGTACATATTGTAACTATAACTCTTGCTTGATAACTGTTTTGTTGTATGTAATCTTGCTATGTTAAAGTTAAAACCTTCCTTTTTAATTAGACAGAACAGGGGAGGTGATGTGGGACTCCCCTCTGTATGCTGTGAATATGTTATATTGCCATTGGTAATAAAGAAGCGGTGTTTGGCCAACGTCTTAACAGAGTAAAGCCAGGCTGAAAATCTGAACAGAGATGTAGAGAGAGAGTAGACAGAGTCAAAGAGATGCCATGTAGCCATCAAAGGAGACAGATGCCCCGGAGCCTTACTAGTAAACCATGAGCCTCATGATAATAACAGAATAATAGAAATGGGTTAATTTAAAATGTAAGAGCTAGCTAGAAATACATTTAAACTATTTGAAAACAGTATTGTAATTATTATAGTCTCTGTGTGATTATTTTGGATCTGAGCAGCCAGGAAACAAATGAGCAGTCTCTGCCTACAACCAACCAACAATGTGTAGACCCTGAGAGAGTAGGTATTGAATAATGGACTAGGGGAGCACATGAATATCCCTGGGAAGGAGAAATAGAATAGATTTTATGGGTGGAATGGGGGTGGGGTGGGACAAGAATGAGGATCAGGTTGGGAGGCAGAAGAGAATTTATGTTGAGTGAAAGAATGTAGAGAGATACAGTTGGAAATGAGGGGCATTTGAGGGGTAGTATGGAGACCCAGTGCAGTGGAAACTTCCTAAAATAATATGGTGATTCTAATGAGGTTTCCTAATGGGGGGGGGCGTTCAGAATCCCAACTGACCATCTCTTGTCACCAAACAAGGCTTCCAGTAGTGGGACTAGGTAGCATTCACTTGAGTTGTTGGCGAAGGTGGCCCATAGAAATCCTCAAACCACCCAGGCTGTTGCCAAGACAATAGTTTGTTCTCTGCAAACTGAGGGCAGAGCCTTATTGCTGAGGACAACGCCCTCACAATTCACTGAACAAGGAGAAATCGAGCTGGTGCTTTTGTGGAGCCTTCATCCATGTTCTAATATATTTGGTATAGGAAGATGCTCTGTAGGCTACCAAAAGAGAAATGTAAATACCATCCCAGCCACAGAGCCTTTGACCTACAATCTGCCCTACCTGCAAGATATGCTAGGCCAATGGTGAAACAGAACTTGTGGGAATAACCAATTAATGTCTGAGTTGACTTAAGGCCCATACCTGAGATATAATCCATACCTGGCACTGCATGGGTGACCTTGAACCAGAGACAAGATATTCCAGATACCTAGTGTAAGACCAAATACTACTGATCTAAAAAATAATAATAAAAGTGACTCCTAATGAAAGCCTGCTATATCGTAGATGAGTGACTTCTCAGTCATCATTAGGGAAGCTTCCCCCTGTAGCACCTGGGAACAGAGGTAGTGATGTTAAACTCACTGTCATTCAACAGTGGGGACTGAAGGGAAGTAGCAATGAGAGGATATGATCAATATACATTATATAAGGGTATGAATAATATACAAGGGTTCAAATAATAAAAATATTATTGATAAAGAAAAAAGCATTAGAATAAAAAGCAGCTCACACACCACTGAATTCTACATTTAAAAACAGTTAAAATGATCAATTTTATGTTGTTTAATATTTCATCACAATAATAAAGCCAATGAGTATTTATCTGAGCATTACATGAAAGGAGAAATCAGATAACATTAGTGTCTACAATTATTTGAAACACATTTGAGAAGGTCAATAATTTTGCTATTGTTGCTGCTGCTGTTGTTTGGGACAGGTTCTTATATAATACTAACAAGCCTTACAGTGTACTGTTGAGGTGGACCTTGAACTTTGAAGTTCTGATCACCCTGCTCCTATGTCTCACATGCCAGTTTAGAGATGTGTGCCACTGCCCCTGGACAGACTAACAGTTTTTAAATATGTTGATATGAAATTGAAACCAAACTAAGGACAAAAGCAAAGCCATTGAAAAAAAACAATAAAAACAAAGATACACAATTTTATTATGAAATTAAAACATCCCCTTAATATAGAGAGAATAAGAGCAGCGTTGCTGTAAACGGCATCCCCCATTAGTGTCGTTTCTATTGCAAGGGGTGACTTATAGCTTGTGGTTGATTATCAAGTTAGTTAACTGGTTTTACAATAGAACACGTTCAAAAACCCTATAAATGTTGTTTATGGAAGAGACTGTTTAAATGTGGCTCGTGAGCCTCTGCCAGGAGCTCTCCCAGTCCTGTGGCTTTCAAGCAGTTTGACAGCTGAGACACAGTTGTCAAAACAGATCCCGAAGCCATTTACTCTTCATAAATTTTCTTCAACGGGGACATTTCTCCGTTTGGATTTACCAGCACTGCGGCAACGGAACCGTTCTAGAAGGAAAAAGCAGCTTGCCTAGAGCTGAGCGCGCTAGGGTTTGTGACATAGGTGGGAAAAGCTGGTCCACTTACCCTTTGCCTGACATCCACACAACTGCCAGGGGGACAGAGCCAACGCATTCTGCTCTGAATCGTTGTTTTGTCATTATCTTTTTAAAAATAAAGTATGCTTTCAAACTGGGGCAACTACAGCTTCCCAGAGTTTTCTTCTAAGCTATGCAAACTGAAACAGGCAGACCAATGGGGAAAATTACAGGTAGAGCAGGTAGCCGGGTGCATTCCTGTCATTCTAGCAGAAGTGTCTGCATACTTTAGGCTAGCCTGGGCTATATAGTGAGATCTAGGCAACCCTCCCCCCCCAAAGAAATCAACTAATCGCATAAAATGTGTCACCTAGCAACAAGAAAAATGCTTTCTGGGTAATGCAGCAGGGTTAACTTTTTAACAAAAGGGAAAATTCTGGAATTTTCTCTGCTTACCTTTATATCTGTTATTTTATTAATCAAATGCAAAAAAGAAAAAAGAGGAAAACCAAGCAAAGTATTATCTTGTTACTGAGATTGAGGCAGGGACCCTGCTCTTTTAGAGCTTTTTTTTTTTTTATTTTGGTTTTTGGTCTTTTCAAGACAGGGTTTCTCTGTAGCTTTGGAGCCTGTCCTGGAACTAGCTCTTGTAGATCAGGCTGGCCTCAAACTCATAGAGATCCACCTGCCTCTGCCTCCCAAGTGCTAGGATTAAAGGCATGCACCACCACCACCTGACATTTTTTTATAGCTTTTTAAAGTATGCTATTGTTAGAGTAGTCTCCTACCATAGCTTCTACTGGAAACTTTAATCCCCAAGTTCTTGTATCAGTGATATTTGGAAGTGAGTCATTTCAGAGATGACTAGGATTGGAAAAGGTCATGATGGAGGAGAGCCCGGACACCATTAGTGACTGTAGATGAGGAAGAAAAGCAGAGCTGTACTTACTCAATGCCCTGCCGCCTAGCAGTCCCCTCTACCATGACAGGAAACAGTACAATGCCCAGCATGAAACAGACTTCAGCAGACATCTGGTGCCATGCTCTCTGACTTTCAAATCTCTAGAACATGGGCTAAACTTCTTTTTTTAAAAAAGGAAATTATCCAGCTTCAGGTGTTTGGTAATAGCAACAGAAAACAGATGTATTACAATCTGTTAATGGCTACACTAAAGTAATGAATTTATTTGTTCACTGCTTTGTTGAGTTGGATAATCTAAAGTGAAAAACAGTAGTATAACAGTTTATATATAACTACCATAGCCAACCAAATATCAGCTTCTTTCTGGTCACTCCACTGAGCAGACAATGACTCACTGAATGCCACAGAAAAATCCTAGCCCTGACTTTAGACACCCCCGATTCATGATACCAACCTGGCCAAAGTCCAGATGTTGGCCTGCTACTTCTATTACAATTTCTAGACTAAATAATCCACATAAATCAGAGTATGAAGTTATTTTGAAGCAATGCCAATCTATTTCAAGAGGAAGAGACACGTCTGCAGAGCTAAAGATGTGTGAGAAGGCCCGTGATTCAAGAGGAGAAGGATACGAAGTAAAGACTGAATCCCATTAGCCAACCAAGAAATACATCAGAGAGTCCCCAGAACAGCATCACATCAGATAAGACTTATCATCAAAACACAAGGAAGGAGAAACTGGGACCTGCTCCTGGAATGTCTTGTGAAACATGGCACGTTCAGAGCTACGAGAAAGGAAGCTTTGATGTATTGAACAAGTCCTTTGGTTTTCTTTAAAAGTTTGAAAGCATCTCTAGATGATGTCAAGTTACTAATGGTGAGAGAGATACAGAATAGCATGTTTCATCCCTCCCAATTGGGGAAGAGGCAAGGACAAGTATGGAGATGTGAAGGTGACCTCTGACAGGGCAGCACACAGGGCTTTTCTCTGGGCTAGTAAAGCTTTCCCCTTATCATTTGAGCGGTGTTTTACCAGGAGTGAGCCAGCTATTTGAACTACGTAATCATTTTATCTAAATGGAGAAATTATATACTATCATTCACACTGATAAAATGTGAGTTGAAAAAATATTTCTAAGTTGAATGCCACGAGGGTCCTTCAGAAAAGCAAGGTACCAAACAAAATTGCTGCCAAACATGGAAAAGGTTTGATACACAAAGAAAGGGGGGAAAATCAAAAATTCAACAACCACGTCTGAGGAGGATTTAAGTTCTAGCAAAACATTTTTATTTATAGAACAATACACTTCAAGCTATGTGCTTGTCCATGTTTCTTTGTGTTCTGTATGAGTGCAAATCAATGGGAAGGTGCACATGGCAAGCTAGAAATGAGTTTTTTCTTGTATACAATACAGTTTAGGAAGTGATTGTGGACCAAAGGAAAGGACAAAGAGACAGAATCCCAGGGCAAAGTTACACCATATATAGCACAGAGAATCAAGAGAGGATGAGCATTAAAAGATTGCCAACTGTGGGACTGGAGCGATGGGTCAGTGGGACTAAACAAACAAACAGAAAAAACCCTTACTCTGCAAGTATAAGAGACCCGAGTTCTAATCCCCAGGCCCAGCCATGGCTACTGTACCTGGAACCCTAGCATTAGGGGCCAGGGTAGGGTAGATCTCAAGAGCTTTCTTCCCAGCTAGCCCAGTTGAAAATGGTGAGCTTCTAGTTCAGTGAGAGACCATTTCTCAAGGCAATAAGGTGGACACCAACAGAAGAAGATGCCTGATACCCTGCTCTGGCCTTGCATGTATAACCAAGGATATGTGCCCACGAATACACAGGGTATATGTGTGTGTGCACGTGGATAAACAAGGGTGCGTGTGTACATGGATACACAAGGGTGTGTGTGTGTACATGGATACACAAAGATATGTGTCCATATTTATACACAAGGGTATGTGTTGCCCATGGATACACAATAGTGTGTTTGCACATGGATACACAAGGGTATGTGTGCCCATGGATACACAAGGGTGTGTGTGCCCAAAAGGGTGTGTGTGCCCATATATACACAGGAGTGTGTGTACCCATGTATATACAAGTGTGTATGTACCCATGGGTATATAAGGGTATGTGTGCCCATGTATACACAAGGGTGTGAGTACCCATTTATATATAAGGGTATGTGTGTCCATGGATACATAAAGGCGTGTGTGCACATGTATATACAAGGGGTGTGTGCACACATGTATATACAAGGGGTGTGTGCACATGTATACATAAGGGTGTGTACACACCAGTCTACTCACATGCATGCAATACACTAGAGCACACCCACACGCATACCCCCACATCTATCAAACATTTTAACTTCCATGCGTTATTTCATTTTTAATCAACATTTTACATAACCACAATATTTTCAATAACCACAACATTTTCAATAACCACAATAATTTCATTAACTTTGAGAAGAAGAAGAAGAAGAAGAAGAAGAAGAAGAAGAAGAAGAAGAAGAAGAAGAAGAAGAAGAAGAAGAAGTAGAAGTAGAAGAAGAAGAAGAGGAAGAAGAAGAAGAAAAAAACCAATTAATGCCTAAGCCAGGTAAAGCATGCATGTAATCACTGCAGTTAGAAAAACTGAGGCAGGAGGATCACAGTGAATTCTAGGCCAGTTTGCATTGTATCACAAGTTCCTGACTACCCTGAGCTACATATTGAGACCTTGTCTCAAAACAGAAAACAAGATCAATACCTAAACATTTCAGGAAAATTACTTTTGATCCCCACTGACAGAGTGCTCACAAAGGCTAACGACTTTAGTGAACTATCCCTGCCACTCAACTTCCAGGATCTAAGACCCAGTTTTCAGGAGCTAAAACATCAGTCATAGGAAGTCTTTAGGCTCTTACTCCTAGTGGCACAGTTCTTGTTGTTTTGCTTTTGGTCCAGCTTTACTTGTAGTATTTTAAATGTTTAGCATTTACTTACCCACATGTGCATTTGTGTGTGCATACCACAGTGTACATGTGGAGGTCAGAGGACAATTTACAGAAGTCAGATTTTCCTTCCCCCATGTGGGTTCTGGGGCTCAGAATCAGACCATCTTGTCATCAGATTCGCTGGTGGGTGCCTTTACTGAGCTATTTGCCAGCCCTACCTGTACTATTTTAACAGGAAGTTGAGTTTGTGTTCTGATATTAATGGCCCATAGATCCACTTATGATTCTCAGTCACTGGTCTTCTAGTGATTGTCAATGTTTGGCCCCAGGCCGGCTCTTCAGTCAAGCATTCCTGTTGTGGGTTATTATTCAACAGCAAAAACCCGGCACCACCGCTGAACCTCCTAACACCAAACAAGAGACTCTTTACTGTCTATTGATTATAAGGGACAGAGCACTTATTAAGCACGAGAATGCATTGCCAAGTATATAAGAGGAAATATCCTAAGTCTATCTTCTTGTTGTATGGTTTTGTTTTGTTTTTCGAGACAGGGTTTCTCTGTAGCTTTAGAGCCTGTCCTGGAACTAGCTCTTGTAGACCAGGCTGGCCTTGAACTCACAGAGATCTGCCTGCCTCTGCCTCCCGAGTGCTGGGATTAAAGGTGTGCGCCACCACCGCCTGTCTTGTTGTATGTTTTAAAGAGTTTAACTAAGAAAGAAAAAATGCAATGGGAGAGAAATATGAAAGAAAAATTCTAGCTTTATCACAATGTAAACTACCAATTCTACAAAATCTGCATGCAGAGTTGAGACTACATCTTTTCATTATATCATAGCGATTCTTTTGAGAGCTTAATATTTTCCCCTTTCCAATAAATCTTATACTTCAGTAAAGCTTAAACAAATAAAACAAACAATCCCCAGTCTAATCTTTCTTCTCTGATGATTGAATTATTTATTAGACAAGTTAAAATAGCAGCCACTATTTACATATTTGTCATTTACTGTGCATTAGGTACTGTACCTAAAGGTTGGTTTGCAAAGAGAGGAAGGTGTAAGCTCACTGGAGTTACCCAACTTGTTTATATTGCCATCTATATGGAAAATGGAAAAACTTCTAGACACTTCTAGAGTTCCCGAATTCCAGACAAAAGCAGCCACAATGTGCTCAAGGGCATGCCACATGACAAGGGCATACAGCTCAGCTCTCTGCGTCTGCTGTTAGCGCCAGTGGTCAAAGTCTTGGAAACAGATTTCATTTACTGAAAGAAGATGAAAGCCAGTCAAGGCAACACATGTGTGTCATCCTAGCACTGGGGAGGCAGAGGCAGGAGGATCACAAGGAGTTGGAGGCCAGCCTGATCTACATAGTGTGTTTCAAGCAAGGCAAGGCCACAAACATAGTGAGACTCTGACTCAAACCATCAGAGAGAGGGAGAAGGAGTGATGAAAGCCGGAGAGGAAGGGAGAGATGAAGGGAGAAAGAGAGAGAAAGGGGTGGGGAGTTAATAATCTGCCCTGATCTGGAACCACCTAGTTCAAGAGGACAGTGTAGAAAAACCAATACATACAGAAACCATTTCAATTTATAGAATGTTAGGTTTATGTTTTAGGACTCCTATGATCTAGAATTGGTGTGCTCTATACTTCTGAGGGAAAGAGCGGAAGTAGGAAATTCTAGCCCTCTACAGACTGGCAGCTGCAAAGCCATAAGCACTCAGTGTGAGATAACAGTACCAGCGCTGGGCAGAGCCATTCTTCCCAGGTAGCACTGACATTTGCTCACACTGGATGGAATGAAGTCAGTCCACAGAAGGGCTCCTGGCAGCAGACATGGTCGTGCCCTCGGTGAGGCTGCCTTCATCTCACGCAAGAGTTCTGACAGAAATGTATCCGGCCTGTTGCTCTTAACGGCTCTTCTCAGCCCATCTTAATAATACCCTGGTTTTATTTTCAGCTCCCCACAAACACATCCAGCATTCTAACCGGATCACTAGTTGCTATTACTGTCATTACTATCTTTAACATTAATGTTAAAATGCATTTTAAGGTAGTTAATTCGATACATCTTTTTTCTTAAAAGCGATAGATAGATTAGAGGTTATAAACACCATACTGTTCAGAACTAGTCCTATGACTCATGACAAATGTAGAAGACAAACAAAGGGGGGTGGGAGATCAACTCATTTGATTGACAGGATGAAATTATCTGCTTTTCCATTTTCCTTTTCTGCCAATCAGTGACTATAATAAAGACAGGTGATATAGCATGTCTGACCTGAACTTTGGCATCAAGCATGCCCACCTGAATTGGAAACTCAAGAGAGGATAGAATCTCACAAGCTGTCCTCTGACCTCCACATGCGTGCTACAGATCATACACATGTGTGCACCCCCCCACACATACAATGAAATTTACTTTAAAAACCAATCGAAGAAAAAGAAAGAAAAGCATCTACTGAATCACATCTGAAATCGCTCAGCTGTTTTTTTGTTTTTTTTTTTTTCATCTGCGTGAACGTTTGAGTCAGTCATATTGCTTATCCTACTTCTGTGCTCTGGAGGGGGGGGGGGGCTGCAGGCAAAAGAGCATTAGTCATCCGCAATTAATTACTCATGCAGTGTTCTAAGCCAGGACCATCTTTCCTTTGGAGCTTTCATCTAAGTATCTCGAAGAACTTTTGAGTATTAATTATAATATGATCTTGAAATAAATTTTTAGCTTTGATTAAAAATCTTTGCTCTCCTTTCAGTTGCTTTCCTCGGGTGTGGGGCCTGAAGAGGCCCAGAAGGTTAGGTTCTGAAGTACATGAGGCTCCTCCCTCACATTCTGAAGATGAAATTTCTGAGGCTGCTATGCAAAAACCACAGTTGCAGTGAAGAAGGCCCTGGCATCCCCCAAGGTCTTCCCACGACTTGTGCCAAATAGAGGCTTTCCATCTTTTACCTGCTTACCCCTACATTATTGTAAAGGGCAGCATCTGAAGAGTTTTCTGAGACGAAGCTGGCAGGTAGCTAGGAATGCCTGTTACCTTTTAATGCCCCATCTGGAGGCTTTGACAAGGTAGTTCTCTCCTTGAATTTGTTTTATGTTATATTTATGTTCCCCACTGGAAATCAGAATAATAAAGAAAGGATCATCTTAAGTTATGATCAATGGCATACAGTTTTGCAGATGAAAGAAACAAGCTGGTTAAACTGAAGAAAGTTGACCTTAAGCATTGAAAATAATAAAAAAAATTTCAAGATCGTATCATAATTAATACTCAAAAGTTCTTAGAGATACTTAGGGACTGGAGAGGTGGCTCAGTGGTTAAAAGCACTGACTGCTTTTCCAGAGGACTCACATCTACTTTCCAGCACCCACATGGTTGCTTAGAATTGTCTGCAACTCCAGTTCCAGGGTCTCTGTTGCCCTCTTCTGGTCTCCAAGGGCACCAGGCACACATGTGATGCACAGACAAACATGCACAGACATATAGGAAGAACATCCATAAAGTAAGAGATAAAATAAAAATAAAATTTTTAAAAAGAAAAGTCAACTTGACTAACATTAGAATTTGGGTTCCAACAATTTTTTATTTGTAAAAGGTGGGGAAAAACAGGTCAAACTGTTTCTTTTATTTTTTTTCCATCTACATTTTAAAATCTGTTTTAATTCTTCGGCAGTTTCACACACAGTACGATGTATTCAGACCGTATGCATCTCTCCACTCTCCTTCCCTCCAATTTCTCCCAGCACCACCTCCATCACACTGCCCACTTTGTATAGCTTCTCCTTCCCCCACCCTCCCTTCTTCTTTTAGAGCCCACTGAGTTAGTTAGTGCTGCCCATAACCTCCCAGGTGGGGAGTGCCACCCACTGAGCACAGGCCCCTACCATGGACCCCAGTGCAGAAGAAAGCTGAGCCCCACTGTCTATTGTCATTGCCATCAACTGTTAATTGACGCCATGGGGACACAAAAAAGCCCCTGTGCAGTTGTTGGTTCTTACTCCATTTGCCTTCCTAGCTTCTATGCCTGAAACACAATAGGGATAATGAAGTAAAGAAATTAAAATTACATGTCAATATGTTGGTTCTGTGAATAGGGGCACTTGCCACCAATCCTGAGGACCTGAGTTTGATTCCCAGGTCCTACATGTTGGACGAAGACAACCAGCTTCCCCAAGAAGCCCTCTGAGCACATATGTGCCATGACACACGCACATGCCCACGCTCCCACATATAAACCACAGCACACATAATAATGTTTAAAATTATAATATTTGAAATAGAAATCGAGTTATAGAACCCACACTCTGTCAGTTTCACAGCCTAAAAACAGAGTTCCCAGCCTTTTGTTTCACCTCTGCAGACAGAGTCTGGAAGATTTTTGGCCCTGTTCCTTGTGTAATGTCGGAAGCCTGTATTTATGATAACAAACATATTGTCATCCAAAATAGCACTGAAATTCATTTCCTAGTGTTCACAGGAACAATCCTGAACTCTATCATCTTTTGCATACATTCAACTTACTATTGTTTTGGTACAGCTAGGGCCAGAGTTGTTGAATAGACATGGTGCCAAGGGGCCCTTTTTGGTAATCTTCTGCCAAAATAAATAAATAAAGAATTGGCTTTCTGCTTACATTTATCAAAGTTCCATCCCAAATTGGAAATAACGCAGAGTTTCATATTGGAGAAATAAAAGGTCAGGTGTTCCTGACATTGGTTATTAGTCTGCATTCAACGAGACACTTAGAAAATAAATTTGACAACTGTTTGAAAGAAGGGTTGCATGTTGCCTATAAATATCACTATCTCTTTTGTTCTCACGCGCCATCTAGTGGTCATTGGGGAAATAGTTTACTGAATTTTTATGCTGGATCCTGGCTAGGAAAAAAACGAAAGCCCGATTCAACAAAGACCTTATCTAGTTCAATGCCCTACCTTTGTTTTTTCCCACGAAGCTAAGTGGCTACTTTCCGGTGGTGGGAAACACAGATAATTACTAATAAATCAGGGATTTGACTTTATTCTGGGATTTTTGAAGTCTTTGCCTTTTAGTATTCATCATTATCAACCGAATACTTTCAGCAAAACAAAACCAAGAACCACACCATGTCCACTAAAAATATTTAAGCAACAGTGGGCTAGAGAAATGGCCCAGTGGGTAAGAGAACTTGGTGTTCAAGAATGAAGATCTGAGTTCAGATCTCAGCATGCATGCAAAAGCCAGACCTGGTGGCACATGCCTAGAACCCAAGCACTGTGGAGGCCAGCTAGGGCTTGCTTTCTGCCAACCTAGAAGCATGGGACCCTGTCTCAGGCAATAAGATAGAGCAGGAAATATAATGTTTAATCTAAAATAGCATAGCACCTGATATCTTCCTGTGGCCTCTGTATGTTTGCTCACATATAAAGGCATACATACACCATTCTCTCTCTCTCTCTCTCTCTCTCTCTCTCTCTCTCTCTCTCTCTTTCTCATATACATACACGAAAAGAATTAAGTAATACAGTGGTATTGAAATTAGACCAATAGCTGAGAATTTGGGTAATGCATATACTTTATTCAGATGCAGTTCATCATCTACAGAATGGGTATCATACCTACCAGCTATCTGCCATGGTTACCTTAGAGAGCTGTCATGGAATTTTTTGTTTTTGCAAGAATACCAAAGTGCCTAATAGAGCCCATAATCTATGACAGCGTTAACTAGCAATGCGTCTTTAACGCTGAAGGAATATGGTGACCCACATGGACAGCTCAAACCCTAACGGTTAATTAACTATAGTTGCTTTGCCCTCTAACAGCTCTTCCCTGGGTTAGTGCAGTGCAGCGTCATGGGAAAGAGCAATGGCCACTTAAGCAAGTGGAAACTCAGCCCTATCCTTTTTCATGTGTACTGGCTGAGTGACCTCAGGCTTTCCATTTAACTCTCTATGGGGACATTTCAACCTACATTAACACCTATCATGGTTTTTATCATGTGCATTTTAAGTGTATGAGGCGCATGTATACCTTCATAAGAAGTATCTCAGTCACCATATATACAACTAACTTCCTTCGTATTTGCTCTAATCTTAAACCAAACAGCAAAAAGTAATTTATTCAGCACATGTACTAATAAAACTGTTCAAGAACCAATATTTAACAAAATCTAAATTCAATAAAAGTCTGCTACAGTATAAAGGTTGAGTTCCTTAATATCAAATAACTAGGAAAATGTGTTAGGGTGTTTCTATCATATTCTTCTAAGAGAATTTTTTCTCTTGAGACAAGATTGCATCATGTAGCTTATGCCAATCTAAGATTTGAAATCCTCCTGCCTCATCTTCCTAAGATGTGGGGTTACAGGAGCCACACCAGGATAAAATATTATCTTCTTGAAAAATCATTTTGGAATAAGTATTTGGTTTTAACAGTGATCTAATCATCATTTTCCTCTACTCCCTACCATGCTTGCACTTACTATTATTTCCACCATAAAACAGAAGGCAGGAGAGCATGCCCTTTCTACAGTTTATACACAATGAAATGTAGTTGTCTATATACAATACAATGTATCTGTCTACATAGAATAAAATGTAGACTTCTATATACAATGTAGCCATCTACTTACACTACAAGGTAGCCACCTATATATTAATACAATGTAGCAGTCTACATACAATACAATGTAGCTGTCTATATATGATATAATATAGTAGTCTACATACAATACAAAGTATCTGTCTATATAAAATGCAAGGTAGACTTCTGTAGCATGAAGGGCCTGGTTGTCAGTGTTTCTGTCCTCCCATCAGGTCCCACAGTCATTAGGTCCCAAAGAAAATCACACAGAGGTCTCCAGAAGATTATAAACTGATTGGCCCATTAGCTCAGGCTTCTTATTAGCTCTTATAACTTATATTAACCCATTATCCTTATCAATGTTAGCCACATGGCTCAGGTCACATCCTGCTTCTTCTGTGGTCTTGGCAGGACTGAGGAGGAATGGGCTTCCTCCTTCCCAGCATTCTCCTGGTCTCATCACCCCGTCTCTCTTTCCTGTCTGGTTGACCCGCTTATACTTCCTGCCTGGCCAATCAGCGTTTATTTAAAACATATTGACAGAATATAGACAATTATCCCACACCAGACATCTAAATACAATACAATGTAGACTTCTACATACACTACAATGTAAACTTCTACATACAATGTAGATCTTCTACATATTACTGAAGTCTTAGAAGAGTAAGTTTACAGAGCTAATGTGCATGAGGCAAGAGGAAGGACAGCTCTGTAGAACACTGGCCCAGCATGCACACAAAAACTGGCCCAGTGGAGACAAAAACTTCAAGAATGCTATGATGACGATGATGGTGATGGTGATGATGATGATGATGATAATGATATAACTACAGCTCTTCCTGCAATCCATTAAAATGGGATTCCCACATGCAAGGCAGACAGTCTATACCTTCTAAAGCAAGCTGTTTAACTGCTCTCATTGTTTCCCTTAAATGCAAACAACAGTGATGGCATCAGATGGTCCAAGATGTAAGTTTAGTGTTATTACCCTATGATATGAATGGGAAATCTAAAAATTTGCTAAGGCCTGCTTTAATGTGTTTGAACTATTACAAAAATATTATAAGCTAGATGAATAGTAAAGCAAAATTCTCATTGTTCAAGATCAAGGCAGACTGGGTAGGTGTTTGAGGGTCCACTATCTAGTTGAAAAGTACACTCTTGTTCTGCGTCTTCACACGGGGATGTCCAGGTAGCTCTCTGTGGCCTCTTATGAGGGCATTCACTATAATAGTTATTTTTATGTCACCATGATAAAATCCTGGCA
The DNA here is from genome assembly GCA_004026605.1 of Ondatra zibethicus. Lineage (NCBI taxonomy): Eukaryota > Metazoa > Chordata > Mammalia > Rodentia > Cricetidae > Ondatra > Ondatra zibethicus. Next base: position 72,300 of record PVIU01004976.1, read on the forward strand.
GAAAGGCCTTAAGTGAGGACAGATTTATTTGGGCTCACAGCTTCAGTCTGTCACAGCAGGTAAGGTACTGCAGAGTGGCTTTGTCTGGAAAGGGGAAAGTGGGGGGAATGAGGTGGTCGCTGTTCACATAGCAGCAGACAGAGAGGGACAGTGGGGCTGAACCTTTATAGCCACCCCCCTCCAGTCACACACATCTGTCACCTAGACCTCATCTTCTAAAGGTCCCACAGACTCTGTTATGATTTAAAAATATAAGCTGGTGCATTCGAACCCTTGTTCCCCAGCTCAAGGCTGCTTTGGGAAGGTTATTGACCGCGTAAGAGATGGAACTCTGCCAGAAGTGGGTCACTACAAGCAGCCCCTGAGGTTTCAGGGCCTGGCTTCACTTATTGTTTGTGCTCTGCTTCCTAAGTGCAGGTGGTCTAGGACCAGTGAGCCTTCCACCCCGGCCAGCACGCTTCCCTTCCATGGTAGAATGTGTCCTCTGTGAGCCGACATAACATTTCCTCCTCGGTTATTTTATCAAAGCAACAAGGAAAGTAATAAATATACCCCCCCCAAATAGCTACCAACTCCAGGACTCAAAATGTGAGCATGTGGCAAATGTTCACACTCAAGCCAGGAGAGGCATGGGTCCTCACTTCAAGGCGCGGTTTCTTCCAAAATTCTTACCTCCTAATACCACCCTCATGAAGTTGAGGATATCAGTCTCTGCATTTGGGCAAGACACCAGCTTCCAGGACACAGCAGGATTTTTTGTTAGACTCTCTAAGAGGTATTTTAAATATCATCTATGTAAGAGCAAAGATTTAATACTAATTCAGGACTCAAAATGTTTAAGATGACCATTCTTGCATAAATAAAGTATCAAACACACCAGGTATTATCCTTTAAATTACTCAATATCATGCTACTTGCTAGATTCTGCGTATTTTCTTATACCATAATATCTAGATATTGAAAATTAAAATATGTCCTTATTAGTCATCCTATTAATTTATATTAATGAATGTAAACTAGAGAGAAACATGCCACAAGTGACTTAAATATTAGTACTGATGAACTTCTGAAACTTTGTTTTTATTTTTCTTATCAAGTAGACATAGTCATAAGAAATATGAAAATAGTAAAATTAGTATAACCTTCCATGTTTTAGCATTTGTCTTAGCTTTATTTCTTGTTTCTGTGATTAAAAAAAATATCCTGGCAAAAGCATCTTAGGAAAGAAAGTGTTTATTTTAGCCCACGATTTCAGGTTACAGTGCATCATGAAGGGGAAGTCAAGAAGCAGGAGCTCAAAGCAGCTAGTCTCTTCACACACAAATCACCTACCGAAGGAATGGTGCCACCCACAGTGGACCGTCCTCCCATCTCTAATAGAATCAAAGCAATATTGCACAGACATGCCCACTGACCAACCTAACCTAGACAATCCGTCAATGAGATCCTCTTTCCAGTTGATTCTAAAGTGTGTCTAGTTGGCAGTTACAGCTAACCACATCACTTACTGGAAATACCTCTGCCATCTGGAAATGGACTGTTTAATGCTATAAATACTATCCTTGTTTCTGTGATAAAAAAAAAATATCCTGGCAAAAGCATCTTAGGAAAGAAAGTGTTTATTTTAGCCCACGATTTCAGGTTACAGTGCATCATGAAGGGGAAGTCAAGAAGCAGGAGCTCATAGACATGATAGACATCACTGAACTCATGTAAGCCCCGTAAGTCACACTGCTCAGCTCTGCAATGACCTGATCAAACAGTTTATGACATAAGAGAATGGAGCTCTTAGCAAACAGACACATTGTGTAGTATCTATATTTAGAGAAAGAAAGAAAGAAATGGAGAACATTTCTATACCCCTGGGAACCTCTGGAGGATCCAGAATCTTCCATATTTGCATTCTCTTTGCAGTACTTGGAATCCTGATATGCTCCTTATTCATTTTCTCAGTGTGTGTGTGCGTGCGTGTGACATAAATGTGCTATGTGGTAATGTATATGTGTATATGCACATTCTTGGGCATAACTGAGTATGTACATGGCACAGCACACAGGGTCAGAGGACAGTCACCTTAGGAGTTGGCCTTTGACTTCCACCTTGTTTAGGGTCTCCCCACGGCTCGCCACTGCAGAAGGCAGACTACCTGCTCCAAGAGTTTCTGCACATTCTCCCGTTTCTGTTCTTATGTCTCCATATAAGCACAAAGGTGCTGCCAGATGCATATTCCCATACCCAACTCATATGGGTTCTGAGGATTTGAACTCAGGTCCCCACACTTGTACAAGCACTTTGCCATACAGTCATCCCCTCAGCCACATTCTCTAAAATTTTAAATTTTATACTTTATATATTATAGATGTGAGTAGATGCGGGTATGAATGTGCCATAGCAGGAATGTGAGGTCAGCGAACAACATTCAGGGGTCAGTTCTCTCCTTCCACCATGTAGGCCTCAGGGATTAACAGGTTGTCAGGTTTGGCAGCCAGTGTTTTTACCCACTGAACCATTTAGCCAGCCCTCATTTTCTAATTTTTAATTGACAAATTTGGATATATTTATCATTTATAACTTGTTTCAAGATATGTATACATTATAGAATATCTACCTAAGTTCATTAATATATGCATTATCTCATACTTATCTTGTGGTGAGAATACTTAAAACTACTATTAGCAATTCCAATATAATACATTAGACTTAACTACAGTCACCATCATGTGTAACAGCTCTCTTAAGCTTATTCTAACTAAAGGAAATTCGGAATTCTTCAGCTGCAATCTTGCCAACCCATTCTCTTTTCGAGTCTTTGCCCACTCACAACGCCATTCATACTCTGCTTCGCTGGGGTTGGCTTTTTTCAATCCCCTTATTAAAGATTATTCGGCCTTTTTTCTTCTATGTCTGGCTTATTTTACTTACCTTACTGTCCTTTTAGGTTCCTCCATTTTTGTTGTTGTTGTTGTTTGTTTGTTTGAAAAACAAGCCTGTAGCTTTTGGAGACTGTCCTGGAACTCACTCTGTAGACCAGACTGGCCTCAGACTCAGAGAGATCTGTCTGCCTCTGCCTCCCACATGCTGGGATTAGAGACAAGCACCAGCGCTGACTGGCCTCCTCCATGTTCTTGCCAATAAAAGAGTTTTCTTACTTGAGGCTGAGTAGTAACACACTGTGCATTTACACTACATGGTCTTTGTCCTACTGGTGAGCACATTGGTTGACTCCATTTCTTGACTAGCATGAATAATTCCACCATGAACATGAGACTATAGACATCTTTTTGCATCCTGGCTGTATAATCTTTTGATATATTTCCAGTGATGAAACTGCTGGACCATATGGCAGTTTATTTTTAAGTCAAGCAACCTCTGAATATTTTGCATAATGGCTGCACTAAATTACGTTCCTATCATGATGTATTAATAATATATTGTATTATCTTTCCCTTGATCTGTCAAAATTCAGGTCCCGTTAAATTAGGAACTACTCTTCTAACCTCTGTATCACTGGTACCTAGATTGTATAACTACTTAATATATATTTGGTGGGTACTCAGAACATGGTAATATCTTTCTGGGTAACTTTTGACCCTTAACCTTGGCTGCTAGTCATTGCCCTTTCTGTCTCTCTGCTCACTATGGCCATTCTTCTTGTGCAGCAATCTGAAATGTCTTCACTGTGGTATACAATGATGATTTGATATTATCTGTTCGTGCCTTGCTTGTGAATTCTGCAGAGGCATGCCTCTGAGCATGTGACCTTCCCTCTAGATAAGGCATATTTCAGGAAGGTTCTGTATCTTTTGAAATTTCTTCCTTGTGTATCTTCTCATAGGTGAAACACTCTCATTTAGAATGTGAGTTTCGCATGTTTCCATCATTCCTAAGGTTGCAGTTTTCATTCTGTATTGTCACTTCTATCTCCTAAGCAACCTGTCCATCAAGAGATGCATATCATCTACTCAGCAATAACCCTTGCTTTCTGAAAGACAATGTGACCTTCTGAAGAACAATGCGGCCATCATTGCATACTGTGAGAGACAGAACAACCCACAACCTCAACTCACTTCAGAGCACCCCTTCATACAACGTTTGTTTTGGTCAGATCCATGCCAAGATTGTACCAAAAAGGCATAAGGTTGAGCACATAGTTTAGTCTCTAGCTATCTCAGCTGGGAAACATGAAGGGAACAGTAGTTGGCAATAAGCCATGACCTGGTTTGTAAAACCAACCATTTCTGAGTCTATCTACAGGCACAAGCTATGCAGAGCATCATAGCCCTCTCACAAACAACAGCAATAGTTGTTAGACAAAAGCAGACTTGCTGATATCTTCACACAGAACCATTCCATACATAAGTGAACTGTAGTGGCATTTCATTTGTATTTTAATAAATAAAGCTTGCCTGAAGTTTAGAGAGTAAAACAGCTACACTGGCCAGCCTTACAGACCAGGCTGCAATAACACACATCTTTAATCCCAGTAGCCACACTAGTTTGCCTTAGAAACTGGGTGCTGAATGCCTTTAATCTCAGTGGTGCACACCTTTAATTCCAGTCCTAGAGAGGATTATATGATTGGAGGAAACAGCTCTCAGACAGAGTCTCATTCTGAGATTCCTGGAGGCAGAATCGTCATTTTGCACTGAGGTCAAGGTAAGAGCCAGTGACTGGCTGATTTGCTTTTTGGATCTTCAGGTTGAACCCCAATTTCTCTCTCTGAGGTTTATTAATCATGCTTCAGTGAACTGTATTTACTCTTACCGTGGACTTTTTCTACATTTTCCTACATTTCTCTTGGTATCATAATAAGCTTGCACCAACAACAACATAGACAAATCTCTTGCTCAATCAAGACTGGCTGGACACAGACCTTCAGCCTTTACAGATCTTTACAATGGAAGACAAACTCATAAACAGTCATAACCACAACTAATGAGTTTTTAATATAGATTTCTGGGTCCAGTTTCAAGAAATCCTGATTCAGATAAATGATAGACAGATATTTTATCTAGCTGTCTATTTAATATCTAGGCAACACACTTACATTTCTTAAATTTTATTCAGTCCCTGTACTTCTTCCAAACCACAATTCAACCATTTCCCTCATGTCAGGATTCATCTAAATTCATCTTGGGAATACAGTGATCTAAACTGTAGACCTATAACAATGCAAAACCAATGGTAGATAACTTTATTTTGCTCTCAGTAAGCGAGCATTTATTTGTTCAATAGGCATCAAGCTGAAACTCTACAGGTAAATAAGAATAAACAAAAACAGTGAATATGGGCAAAAAGAACTGCATGAACTTATGGGCACTATTCAAAATAAAAATGCAGAGTTCCTTGTTAAGAACATATTAAGAATTTTAGGAAAGCAAGAACAAAGCATTAAAGGGAAGACAGACTGCACCTGTGCATAAGTAAAAGTCCATTCACAAATAAACTCAATGACCTAAGATGCCTGCAATGAGTAGAGCAAAAAACAAAAGTCACAGTGTTGTTCTCTAAACAAAGGGGGTCCTCAGATCTACACCTGTGGCATTGGCCTAGCCTATAAAAGGGATCTATAATTTCTTCAATCAGAAACTTGACTATTATAACAGGAAAATAGTGATGATTTAATCACAATATGCTAATGATCTCATATGAATCCTAGGAAGATTTTAATCAGTTCATCCAGTTGAATAATTCACTGTATCTTGCACTTCTAGATGAGTGGTGCTTAAGATTGTACCAACATAGCTGCGCATGGGGGTACACACCTTTAATCTTGGCACTTGAAAGGCAATGGTAGGACGATCTCTGTAAGTAGAGCCCGATCTCCATAACTAGTTCCCAGCAAGCCAACACTATATAGTGATACCATGTCCCCAAACAAAAACAAAACATAACCAAAGCCCACACAAACAAGAACAGTAACAACGACAAGACCCTGCAGCTACATTAAGAGTAACAATAGTGAGCTAACATTCTCTCTTGCTCCATGGTTGCTCTGGGGACTACAGCTTCCTAGAAGTTTTGAGCTGAAGAAGTAAGTGCATTGGTGTGTCTCTAAGTCCCAGCTAGATGGGCTGAGGCAGGTTTATTTCTATAATACATGAGAATGAGACTAACTGAAAGGACATAGAAATGTTCTAAGTCCCCTCCCCTAAGAAAGCCCTTAGGAAGAAAAACCCCCTGACATAGGAGTCCCCTCTGTATGCTGTGAATACCATTGGTTAATAAAGGGCTGCTTTGAGCCTGTAGCAGAGCAGGGTGGAACATAGGTAGGCAGGGAAAACTAAACTGAATGCTGGGAGAAAGAAGAAGGAGTCAGAGAGAGAAGCCATGGAGCCCTGCTGGAGACAGATGCTGGACAGAACTTTACCCAGTAAGCCACAGCCACGTGACAATACACAGATTATTAGAAATGGGTTAAATTAAGATATAAGTGTTAGCCATTAAGAAGCTAGAGTTAATAGGCCAGTCTTCTAAGTAATATAGTTTCTGTATGATTATTTTGGAAGTCTGAGCAGCCAGAAAATGAACAAGTGGCCTCATTACAACAGCCCCACTTTGTAGAGCAGAAGGTGGTAGCTATGAGTGGCATCCATGCTCTAGAAAAGAATGACAGGTCTTCCCTTAACAACAACTCCCAAATATTCTTTTTAATCTTAATAAAGTGCCCAAGAAAATGTATAAATTTTCACTGAAACCATCCAGGTCAAAACTTGAGTAATCCAAATGCACTTAATACATGAGCCCTTCCAATGTATAGATCATTGTTCTTGTTCAGCCATTTGTCAAGCTTATAACTCCTATACTAAACATCAACTATCATGATGCATAGTATAGAACTACATACCTCAAGGAGTTGGTAGCTATTTAGTTGTATGGATTCAGTGATCTATAAACCAAAGTTTCAGTAATTATTCCTAGACTTTTTAAGAGCAAATATTAAAAAAAAATGTACATAGGGCCCAGCATGTCATAAGTGCTGGCCCTTCATACACAGAACTTGGGAGCTTTGTATGTGTTTCACACTTGTTGGTTACTATGCTGGCAGCTAAAGCACCAGCATTTCTTATTTCACTGTTGTTTTTCCTTATTTGTATTCTGATGTAACACTCAGCTTCAGAGAATTACAAATAGCAACAACAAAACATTAGAATGGAGGCCGGAGGGGTGACTCAATAAGTAAAGTGCTTCACAAGTGTTGAGTACCTGAATTTGGATTCACAACAACTATGTACAGACTGGGAGAGACCGGTCATCTTTGGGGGTGGGGTAGGGGAAAAGCAGATCCTAAGGGATTATCTACCAGCCGATCTAGCCAAAACTGTGAGCTCCAGGCTCATCAAAAGATGCTGTTTCAAAAATAAGATAATTTTTTAGAAAGGAGAAACCATGGCATCTATCTCTGGCTTGCACATATATACTTATGCACCTGTGCACATGTGAACCCCACATACATGTGCATAAAGATAAAGACATTTTTTTAAAGATCAGTTTAATAAAGAAACAAACAGAGTATGTGGATCCTGTGGAGGCCGGAAACTAATCTCCGAACAAGAGCACACACAGAGCACAGGGCCCCTAGAGCATAGAGAGAGGGTGATTTCTCCCATTCGCAGTGTAGGAAGAACCAAGAAAGACTTCCCCAATGCCGTTTCCCCTTCTAGAAGCCAATTGGCACTGAGAATCCTGTGTAAGAGCAGCAAATGCGAGCCACTCATGCTCCCTTCAAGAGAAAGGCTCACTCCCTTTCCAGGAAGGGGGAAAAGGAGTTTTGCACACAGAACCACAGCCAGGTTTACACATTGAGACATAGGTTTTCAAGTTCACTATGAGAAATGGAAAAACGTCTTGTGCTGCTGAACACGGCATAGCTTTCAGATGATGGCTGTATTTCAGTTCGCTGACAAACCCAGCAGCCACACTACGAACAGAACCCCAGTTTGAAGTGTTTCTTAAAATTAATAATGTAATGAAATCCCTACCAAACTGTTGCTTCAAACCTACAGTCAAGCATCTCGAACACACCTGAGTCAAAACCTACATAAAAGATAGTTCAAAAAGCAAGCCCATCACACTTCAGAATAGCAGTTCTCAACCTGTGAGTTGAGACCCCTTGGCAAACCTCTATTTCCAAAAATATTCACATGGTAATTCATAACAGTAGAAAATCACAGAAGTAGGAACAAAAATAATTTTATGGTTAGGGCCACTGCAACATAGGAACTGTATAAAAGCCACAGCATTAGGAAGGTTGAGAACCACTGCCTTTGGATCATTCTCTTTAAAATGTAGGACATCCATTGAGCTTCAGATTTGTAAAGTCCAAGGTGAGGCCTAAGATCATTTTTAGAAAACAACCTTTTAAATTCCCTAGGTGATTCTGAAATACAGTTTAGAGCTCTGAAACAGGGTTCTAAACTAATGCTTTGGAGAATGGTACCTTAAGACCAGAGCCAGCTGAGAACTGACTCATAAAGCAAAGTAGATAACTCAGGTGTGGTAAATTAGAGACCCTTGGGGCTCTAGGGGACAGGAGGTGATGCTACAGCCTTTAGGTGATTATAATAACTAAAACAAAGGTATCAGACCTTGTTACTGCTTTTTTCTGTATTTACAATCAACATTAACATTAGCATTTATTACTCCATAAAAGGGCCTAACAGCTGCCACTTTGACAATGTCCTCACAGTCATCACAGTTCCTACCCTGATCTAAGCTTGCAGCTCCTTCCTCAGGTCTCAGCAAAGGTCAACAAACTTCAACTACAACTCAGCATTTTCTCCTTTGCAGGTCATGTGGCTTCTGTCACAAACACTCAAATGTACAATTCAGAAGTGAACGGAAGCCATTTGTTCTGATAACCCTTTCAGTCACTAAAACAGGTATCAGATCAGATTTGGCCCCAGAGCTAGAATTCATCCAACTCCTAAGTGTAAGAAAAGGATGCAGAACAGCCTGGGAAGATATCCAAAAAAAAAAACAGAGTGAAGACTATCGGCTATCACCAAGAAACGAGCACCCTCTTGTAAGCAAAAATTTCTCCAGTTTGGGAGTTGCTTAAGGATAGACTCTAAAGAAAAACGTACTTAATGTCATTTGTCACTTTCCACCAATAACCATCAGTTAGGTGCATCCACATGCATAGAACCAAACATCAAAGCTGAAGTCACACAGGCTGGAGTCCAGGAGAGGACAATCCTTTAAGCGCTTAGCAACAATGCTTTAACACTGATCACACTAGTCTGCCAGTGAGCACATGTTGTAAGGAGGGGCTGCTTGTTGGTTCCCGGCTGCTTAGCCCCAAAATAATCACACAGAAACTGTACTAATTAAATCACTCTTTGGCCCAATAGTGCTAGCTTCTTATTGGCTAACCCTTACATATTAATTTAACCCGTTTCTATTATTCTGTGTATCGCCACGTGGCTGTGGCTTACCTGCTAAAGTTCCATCTGGCTCCACCCTTCTTTCTCCCAGCATTCAGCCTAGCTTTCCACGTCTAAGTTCTGCCCTGCTATAGGTCCAGGGCAGTTTTCTTTATTAACCAATGGTAATCACAGCACACAGAGGGAAATCCCACTTCAAGCACATGGCACCAAGCTCGTTGTCACAAAACAGATGACATTAGGTCAGAATCAGTAAGTGGGATTATGCTACCTGTAGATAAAAGTGAAAAAGAATAAAAAAGAAAAAAAAACTCTAGCTTGAGGAAATAGCAGAAAGTTCAATGATGAAAAAGTCAAGAAAGAGCTCACAAAATAACAAGAAAGGAAAGAAGACAGAAAATTAGGGCAAACCAAGACGAACCATGTATATCTGAGAAGTTTAGAGTTTTCTGAATATGTAGTATTAAATAGGTTAAAACTGCTAAGACCAATCTTAAAAAAAAAAAAGAAGGAAAAGGAAAAGGAAAGAAAACAGACTGTCCTCAAATGTAGAGTACACAATGGGGGACTGGATCAATTACTTTTTTTGTCACTGTGATCAAAACCCTGAACAGAAGCAACTTAAAGGAGAAAAGATTGGCCTTGGCTCATGGTTTCTGAGGGTACAGTCCACAGTGGTATGGTCGACAGTCACAGGAGCATGTGGCTTTGACTCCATAGATCTTGCAGATTAAGAAACAGAGAACAGAGCCAGATGTGGAGATGGGACTCTAAAGGTTACACTTTAGCAACTTATTTCCTCCAGCTTGGTTTCAACTCCTAGATGTTACAACACCTCTCAGAGCAATGCCACCCACTAAGGAACAGGTACACACATACCTAAGCCCGTGGGGGAATTTTTATATCCAAATATCAACTGGGACTCTACAGAATAGTGTTTAACAGAGCAAACAATCAAGGGTTGATTGAACCAAAGCAAAGACTTATAGAATAAAAGGGAGAAATGTTATGTGTGGCCATTCAGAATTTGCATATATACTTTTTCTTTTGAATGTATCCTCTTTCATTTGGAAAATGGTGAGGGGCCTTTGATCCCAGCACTCAGCAGATAGAGGCAGGTGGATCTCTGTGAGTTCAAGGCCAGCCTGGGTTACAGAGCTTGTTTCAGGACAACTAGGGCTATACAGAGAAACCCTGTCTCAAAAAATAAATAAAAAGAAGAAGAAGAAAAGGAAAGAAAAAGAAAATGAAAAAAGAAAAGGAGGGTAAGAAGCCTGGCTAAGTAGATGGGTGTACTCGCAGAATTTCAACACTTGGAAGTCAAGGGTCACAAATTCAAAGCCATTCTCAAAAACAAAAACAAAAAAGGTTAAACCTCCTAATTGAGGCAGAGAATACAATATGAGGAATAGCTTGGGTTACCAATACAAACTGTGCTCTGTCATGAACATTGAATTTTAGATATCTGGAAACAAACCATATGCAGCCTTATTTCATAAAATAAGTTACATGAAAAGTAACTCTAGCTTGAAAACACAACCTGCGGATATTCTTAAGCAACAATCCAGACACGGCATACCCACCATGCATTGGTTTTGATGGCATAGTGTCCCACCCACCTCTACCATGGATGATTCATTCATGCAGCAGCCACACTATCAAATGTGAAATACTCTAGTGAATTTGCTGTGCTTCCAAACTCCAGTCTCCCCCCCCCCATTCCCCATGATCCCTTCCCACTTCCCTGGCTTCTTTGGTTATTTCAGGTTATATACCTAAAGACAAGGAACTAAAACCCACAAGTAAGGGAGAACGTGTTATACTTGCCTTTCTGGGTCTGGGTTATCTCACTCAGTAAAACGTCTTCCAGTCCTATACATTTCCCTGCAAATTTTATTTATTCTTCTCAACACGAAGAGGAAGTTTCATCCATGAAATCTCAACCTAAATAAGACCCATACTATGGTGTCACTGATTGACGTGCTAGCATAAATGGGGGAAAATTCACAGGGTCCTTCTTATAGATGAAGAGCTACAGTCAATCAATGGCTGCTGAGTGAGGGAGTGTCAATTTTTTTTTCCCAGGGACAAGCTCCCTGATAGGTTATCCAATCCCAAGTACATACACTTGCATACAAGAAACACTAAATAGATGCTGTAGTATGTGTGTGTGTGTGTGTGTAAGCACACATGTAATACTATAATTAAAGAAGATAACAACTTTGAAAAGGAGTGGGGGGTCCAATTGAGAACTTGCAGTGGGGAAGAGGAGAATGGAAAATATAAATACAGAAATCAGGTATAAAAATTTCAATTTCTTTTTAAATTTAAAACAAAATAGAATTCAGTTTTTGTAGCCCTTGTTTGGCCTGGTATCCTACATCTTTGTGCCAGGTACACTGTGGGCCTTACCTCTTCACCCTGCTTACACACATTACTAATATTCCCTATTTCAGACACACACATTGACTCTATTACAGCCACATGATCTCCTCCAATGAACTCCACCATATGTAGCAAAAACATCCCTATAACAATCACAAAGCAAACAAAACCCACTGGTACTATGCTCCCTGATTTTAACTCTACTCCAATGAAGAGCAAGGAAAGCATGCTCTTAGGTGTGACAGGACTGGAGATCCATCTCATTCTAGTGAATTGCTGAGAGAAAATGAAATCCATACCATTTCCAGCCCTTGCTTCACAACTTAACTCACTGTAGAAAACCTCATCCCCCTCCTGCTTGGTTTTGGAGATACACTTACAGTGCTTAGTGAGGATGGAACTCAGTAAAAGAGATGTCCCGACCCCTGGGAAGCACTGAGACTCATATTGCATAGTTTGTCTCTGCATCATAATTAGGAGATGGTGAAAGAGGAGAGCGTGAGCCAGAATCACTGCCAATCCCGCACATCCAAATATGCAAATAAATATGCATGGTTTTCTTCTTCCTCTTGATGAAGATATTCTAGGGGACTGCTTACAAGACACTCACGACAGTTACTGCTAAGTAAGGACTTAAAGACACATGTTCCAAAAGCCATTGCCCCATAGAGAGGGCCAGAACTAGTCAAGGCAAGGGTCTGGGAGATGACCTTTTATTTTGTGGTTGTTATTTCCTCAAGGTATCAGGTCATTGGGGCCTTCTGAAAAGGGCATGGCTTTTATGTAAACACACAGAGATTTGTGAATGTAGTAGACCTTGGAGAGCCACAGTGTGAGCAGGTCAGAGGCCAGGTTTCAGAGGGGATTCCCAGTGACTTTTGTAGGGTTGCAGATAAGCAGAGCACTCATAGTGGGGCTGTTGCTAATGGTATTACCCGTGTATTTAAATAATAATAATAATGATGATGAAGAAGAAGAAGAGGAGGGAGCAGCATAGGTCCCCTCCAGGGAAAGCAAGCTAAAAAGAATTGTCTTTCTTTTGTCCAATAAAACTATTTAATTCAGTGTAGTTAGGATCTTCTACTTCAGAACAAACTAGAAACGGGGAGTTTTAGCCCCCTACCTAGAGGCAATGTGCTCAGTTGTGCTTTTTGTCCCTTTTCATCTGGCTTTGTTACAAGGTGTTGACTGGCTGCAATCATTATCCTTAATTGGCCTTCTTCAAGGCTGAGACACACCTTCCTGGCCTCACCTCCCTGCCTTAATTTCACGTGTCAGGTCCATGTTCACAACTTGTATAGATCTGTTGCGGAGAACAGCAAGTGCTTAGGGAGGGAGGGTGTTGGGGGGTGTTGGGGAGGTGGGTGGTGGGAAGCATTAATTCTATAATAAAGCGGGTGTTAAAGCAACCGCTGATGGTGTCAGGAGTGATAGTGTCACTTGTTTACAGTTGAGTGTGCCCACAAAGGAATGCATCCTAAGTCCCAGCTGACATTTTCATAGACGTTAAAAATGTTGCCCACAAAGTGCAACTTTTCCCCAACTATTACCCACTGAGCATCACATGCAGCCGTGATCCTTCCTTCCTTCCTCTTTATCTTCCACAGTTTTTCTTTTTTGTTTTAGGCTTGACAGGAAAAACCTCCAATCCTTTGATATCTAAGAGAAATAAACTACTATTTTTGTAAGTTATTGATGCTTATCATTTAAGTAAGAATGAGAGACGTCTAATGTCAAACAGGAAGAAAGCATCTCCTGCCCGATGATCAGGTTGCTGAAGATCAGGTACCACTCACAAAGCTCTTCCCACTTCATTTGATTGCTGAGTACTTCCTTCTTTTAAAACATCCAGGCAAATTGATAGCAATGGAAGTTGTAGCTGCAATTAAATGGCCATTTGGATACATTTTTCTTTGGAAATGTGTGTTTAATTTTATTCAAAGGCTTTTGGTTTAAGTTTCAAAAGCCCCCCATTCTCTGGCTTTCTTTATATGAAGAGCCATCTGGAAATCTGATTCCACAGTTTCCAACACACACACACACACACACACACACACACACACACACACACACACACACCTAATTGCATTTGGAAAATGGCCCTATGCTTTTCAGCTGATGTCTCTGCAGAGAGTTTTGCACACTAGTCACAGAATGAGTAATAATTTAACACAAAGTTATGTGCTTATTCCTTAGAAATAAATCCTGGACACTTTCTGACAATAAAACATCAGATGAGTGCAGTGTGCACCCAGTCGGCTTTAGTTCAGTGCTGAGCAAGTGAATGTTGAATCTCAATATCAGCTGTTCTCTTTTTGGCTTTGATGGTAATTATTTGGAGCTTTTTGGGTTTTGTTTAGCTTTGTTTTAGCCAGTTTACCTGTATTGCATGAAATTCCTTTCCTTTAAAAAAAGGGACAGGAATCTTAATTTTTAAAAAATAATAAATTACCTTTAACCTGATCTTATAAATGGACAGTTAAGTGGCAGGTTCAAGGTAAAATTCTACCAAGCGTGAAGTACAAAGAGATCAAAGTCAAAAAGAACAAGAATGCTGGGATTAATCTCCATCAGATTATATATATATATAATCCTATAAAGATCGCTCCCCCAGTCTCCGTTAGGAACAAACTATTAACGCTGCTGTGGGAATACCATCAGTAGTTAAAAACTCTTTAACTACCCCTCTGAGACCTGCCCACTCTCTAAGTTAACAAAAACGTGCAGAAGCTCGCTCTCCTTACCGGACGTGGAAGCAGTGCACCAGCCTAGTCAATGTTGTAACCGTCTTCCGCAGGTCCTGAGCAGGGGACTCCAGAGTCCCAAGGAAGTAAGGAAATGTGGACATGAGAAAACATGACCGTGAGTGCTCCAGGAGAGCCGCTTAACTCCGGGCGCGACACCCCTTCTCTGTGCCTCTCCCTGACCCGTTTGGCTAGTCGGAATCCGGAACCTGTCTTTTCTGCTCCATCATCCCAACAGCTGTTTTAAGGACTGCGGGCTCGTGAGCACCAGAGGAGAAGGAGGAGGACCTGCAAGCACGGAGCCTGCACAAGCTTCAGCTGGTGCATACTCGGGACCCCCTAGCTGCTCAGCTGCTGCTGAGGATCCAAAGCCGGGCGCTGGGCGGCGATCAGCTTTCCAGCAAGGAGCAGCAGCTGCGCACAAGCCTGCTGTCTTCAGGTCTAGTGCTAGCTGCTGTGCCAAGCGAAGCTCTCTGCAAGCACAGAAAGCCGTTGTCTACTGAGCATGCTCAGGCTCCAGCTGTCTCTCCGGGGCCTGTCAACTGTTGACATCTCTAAATATGAAAAAGGGATACTGAGGGAGTGGTGCAAGATTAGATTTGGCGGAGGTCGTTTTAAAGTTGGGCATGACCTCCTCCCTCACCCTTCCACTGTAAAAGGAAAACAAAGATGCACTGCTGTGGATTTAGCAATTCTTTTGACAGGTTGACAGGACCGGTTTGGAAGCTATCAATAGCTTTTAATCTTAACTGTCCCTGTGCAATTAAACCGCCACTGGGGTCAAGCGCCGCTGGCATAAGCAGTGAAATCCATTACTATCATTGATGGCTTAGGTATAGAATTGCCTATGTTTGAAAGTTTAAGCAACGAGCCACAAAATTATTGATGTCTCTGTGTATAATCTGCTGCCTAGACTGATTTCTTAAAGCGGTGTGAAGCGATTTGCAACAAACGAGATGGAAATGTTAATCTACATATTACACTGATATATAGATTATTCTATTTAATAACATACATGTTGAAACTTCAGTCTCATCCTCAGTGTCAGCAGAGAATATCTGCTAATTCCAGATTGTAAACAAAAAAGTCTTTGCTCCATGCTTGGTAAACAGCAAGAACTCTATTAATGTTTGTGAGAAGATGAACCCTGGAATTGGTAGGTAATCTGCTCATCGCTCTTCACTGGAGGACCAGTGGTCTTGAAGTTTGTATGAACAAAGATCCCGACCCAACCTCTGTCTTCCCAGTGGGGCTAGTTCAGTATTTAAATGTAGAATATACTGTACATTTCCATCATAAGCAAATTGGCTTGTTGATTCCGTTTGTATTTTGATGCTTTAATTGTTTATTTCTTTGCCTTGCTGGAATAAACCAAGTTCAGAGCCTGTGCTCTGCCACTATGGAAGCCAACAAGGACTCTCCATGGATTGTGGGTAAAGAAATTATTTCACTTGGTAAAGCTGCTGCACTGTTACACTGTCAAGTCCACAGAGGGCGAATCTAAAAGGCTTTCATGGCTCAAAGAGCCTGAAATAGCCTGACAGCCCAGTCTGTTAAAAGTCCACAGGAAAGAGCTTCTGAAATGGCTTGGCAGGCAGATACACTTGCTGGGCAGTCCTGAAGACCTGGTTTGATCCTCAGATGGAGAGAATCCATTGTACAAAGCTATCTTCTAACCTCCATATACCTACCATGGTATGTGTGCCCAACAACTATGCCCCCCACCCTCACACACAATATTTAAAAAAAAAAAAAAAGTTCACTGGGAAACCCAGAAGTTAGCTGGGAGTCAGAAAGTTCCAGGATCCTTACAAGTGTCTCTTGGTCTCACTAATCCAGTCCCAAGGGGCAGAAAAGCCCCCTTTTCTCCTGCCTCACACCTCCCCCTCCTCTTCCCTTCCCCCTCCTCTTCCTCCTCCCCCTCCTCAACACCCTCTCCATCCTACTGCTCCTTTCTCAGCATCCATCTACCTCCTCTTAGGAATCTGAGTGTCTCCTAAGATCAGAGCCCCATCTGGCTACCCACCCTGACTCCCCAGCGTTCACTTGAGTAGCACAACTTTTGAATTGTCTCTAGTTGAATTCAGTCTGAACACCAGCCCTCAAGTATTCCTACCTGGTGCAGAGCAGAATGGGTATTTGAGTCTACGATTGGAAACATCTGCCCTATTGTTATCATGGACTTTCAGAAGAGATGGTGGCCCAGGAAGAATTCCTCTTACGGGATGGCCACTTGGAAAGCTGATGGAGTTCATTCATCTAGACACATTTCCTAGAGGAAGTGATGTTAGAAGAAGAAAGAACTTTCTCAGAATCAACCAAAGCAAAGATTCCATAGCTGGAAGGGAGGATATGGGCCAGTTCGTGCATCCTTGACAAGACTAGATGACTAGGGTAGAGATGTTCTGTGTGTGGTTTGTGTGTGTGTGTTTTGTATCATTTGTGAGCATGTGACATAGGACAATGTTATTGGCCTTAGTCATGCACTTGTAGTCTATCACCTTCTTTTAATCAATCTCTCCCACCCCCGTGTATTTGCACACACACGTGTGCACTTTGGCATTTGGAAGCCAAAGGCCAGCATAGAAAAATGGCAAGCTTCTTGGCCGGGTGGTGGTGGCACACACCTTTAATCGCAGCACTTGGCAGAGGCAGGTGGATTCTGTGAATTCGAGGCCAGCCTGGTTTAAAAGAGCTAGTTCCAGGACAGGCTCCAAAGCTACAGAGAAACCCTGTCTCAAAAAAAAAAAAAAAAAAAAAGAAAAAGAAAAATTGCAAGCTTCTCCTTTGAGACAAAGTTTCTCTTTTGTTGTTGTTGTTTTTTGAGACAGAGTTTCTCTGTAAAACAGTTCTGACTGTCCTGGAACCCTCTTTGTAGACCAGATTGTCCTTGAACTCACAGAGATTTGCCTGTGTCTCTGACTCCCAAGTGCTAAAATTAAAGGCTTGTGTCCACCACTGCCCAGCTTTTTTTTTTTTTATGTTCTTTATATAGCAGGAACTTGCTTCTTAAACATTATGTATTGGAGTGGAAAGACCTTCTGTCTATGTGTTGCTTTTATTGGTTAATAAATAAAGAAGCTGCCTTGGCCTATTGTAACATGAAGGACAGAGTAGCTAGGTGGGGAAAACTAAACTGAATACTGGGAGAAAGAAGGCAGAATCGTGAGAAGCCATGTAGTCGCTGCCGGAGAAAGACATTCTGGAACCTTGCTGGTAAGCCACAGCCACATGGCGGTACACAGATTAATAGAAATGGGCTAACCAAAGATATAAGAGCTAGCTAGCACTACATTTAAGTGATTGGCCAAGCAGTGATTTAAATAATATGGTTTCTGTGTGATTATTTGGGGGCTGAGCAGCCAGGATGAATAAACAGCTTCCTATAACAATGTATGACATCCTCATTACCAAAGCCAATACTTTCTCAGTTTTAATGCCAAAGTCATAGCTATCACTAACTTATACCTCATTATCTCCCAGGACACAGTTTAATTCTTTATAAGCATCACATTTAGTTACCACAAGACACATTTCTTTAAATTTCACATTTAACATTGTCAGTATGAATTAGCATACTTGGCAATGTTGGGAACAAACCATACGTAAACAATAGTCCACAATGAAAGGTCAAAGAATATTATTACCTGCTGCTGTTGCTGCAAGCTGAGGATTTAAGAGCACAAGATGATACAGCTAGCAAGTAGAGCAAGGTGGGTATGAATTCTAGGCTTAGTCTAAATTACATCCCCGTTCTTCGAATACCTTCCTTTAAGGAAGTAGAGCTGAAAGCTGAAAACAAGGACAATTCCAAGTTGACTTGTTGCCAATCCTGGACAGGCTTTAGTGCTCAGTTACACAGTCTCACTCCTCTTTAAAACCCTTTCTTCTTTGAAATCTTTAAGTCTGCTATTGTTTTCTCTCTCTTTTATTTTTTCCTTTTCTCTCCCTCCCTTCCTCCCTCCCTGCCACCCTCACTCCCTTCTTTCTTTCTTTCTTTCTTTCTTTCTTTCTTTCTTTCTTTCTTTCTTTCTTTCTTTCTTTCTTTCTTCCTTTCTTTCCTTTCTAGTGTGGTTCTTAATATAACCCAGCTTTCCTTCTTACTTGCTATAGCCAATAATGTTCTTTAACTTTTGATCCTTCTGCCTTCTTTTCCCAAGTGCTGGGATTATAGATATGTATCACCTCATCTAGTTTGTGTAGGGTTGAGGACTAAACCCAGAGTTTTATTTAATTCTAGATAGTCAAGCTGACAACCAATAATCACAGTCCCCAAGAGTCACTTCCATCGAAATTTCTTTACCATTACAACAAAATTTGTTTCTTGCTTTGACAGAATCCTTCCAGCTTTCACTGGTGTGGCATATGTAAACCATGGAGCACGGCAGCCCAAATGCTATTGGAACCATCTTTATTCCTGAAAAGTTTAGTCTAAAGAAGGAGTCAACATTGGACAAAATAAAGTTCAAGGTGAAAAACTTGGATCTCTGATGATATCTCTGACTTGATTGACATGCCCAGGTGCCCACCTTACATCTTGGACCAATGGTTCTCAACCTTCCTAATGCTGTGACCCTTTAATATGGTTCTTCATGTTGTAGTGATGCCCACCCATAAAATTATTATCATTGTTACTTCATAACTCTACTCTTGCTACTGTTATGAATAGTAATGTAAAAATCTGGTATGGAGGATATCTGATATGCAATCCATGTGTAAGGTTCATTTGACTGCCCCAAAGACATCATAACTGACAGATTAAGAAACTGCCTTGGACCAATAAAGTCTGTTTAAAGCCAGTGAACTAGGTTTTCTACTCACAGACACAAAGCCTTTTGTCTGAGCTAAACTTTTCATCTTTTCCTAACCAAAGTGCTGAAATGCTTTAAAATAATACTAAATGTCTGAACTTGGGGGACAGTTCAGTGGAGGCTATTTGTTTTACATGCACCAGGCTTTAAGGATTTCAGTCTCCAGTATCGGAGTGGGATAGCACAACATTTGAGAACTTTCCCACAACCCCTTCTAACTTGTCACCCCATTAAACTTCATCACGTTCTTCCCATTCTAGCTATGCTTGAGATATGCTCTAGTCTTGCCATTTGCTGGCCCATCTGCCAGCTGCTTGTCCTGCATCCTCTATCAAATCCAGCTCTTAAAATCAAGATTTGTTTTTGTAATTAAAAATTACAAAATTTTTCAAAAATTTTGCTTTCAAAATTAATATTTCTTTTTATTTCTCTTTGTTTTTCAATTTTTATTTGATGTATATGGTTGTTTTGCTTGCCTGTATACCACATGCTGACATGCCGGGTATCCAAGGGAGTCAGGAGAGTTTGTTGAATACACTGGAACTGAAATTACAGACTGTTGTGGCTACTGGGAGCTGGACTCAGGGCCTGTAGAAAAATAGCCAGTGCTCTTAACCACTGAGCTATCTCTCCAGCCCTATTGTTTATTAAGACAGGATTTCCTATAGCCCAGGCTGGCCTTGAGTTAGCTTTGTAGTCAAGGATGACCTTGACCTTCTGATCCTCTAGCTTCTGCTTTCCCAAGTGCTGGGATTAGAGGTATGCCTCTGTGCCCAGTTTATGCACTGCTAAGGGTAGAAGGAAAAATCTTCGTGGATGCCAGATCATCCCTCTAACTAAAATATCTTTTCAGCCCCCAAATTAATATCTCTGCATTTTTATATATTGTGTACCCAGGTGTATATGTGAGTTCTCAAAGAAGTCAAGCATCCAAGATGGAATAAAACTGGTATAGGTTAGTGTGAGAAAATATTCAAGACAAAAATTGAAGATGGCAGAAGAGCCATCAGACTATGATGGAAGCATGACCTGGGGGTGGGGAAAAGGAGGAACAGAGGAAGCAAAAGAGGAAACAGGAGGAAAGGAGAAGGAAGGATAGAAGAGAGTGAGAGAGTGAGGGAGAAAGGGAGAGAGGGAGGGAGAGGTGGAGGGAGGAAGGGACAGAGGGAGGGAGGAAAAAGTTGTATGTAGTAAAATGAAGAGTTCATGAAGGCTTGTGGTGAATCCTTAAACTAGTCATCCTCCATCTGAGGAATATGGATGTCTCCAGGACTGTGCTACCTGAGGAAATCTGGCATACTCGGTCCTAGGCTGGGAGTGTGCCTTCAACTCAGCCTCTGCAGGGTTGCCTGTTAGTGGAGGCCCTTTGTGAGTGGCATTTCCTGCAGCCTGGGGTTGGAGGATGCTTGCTCAGCTAGCTGCCTTACTCATTACCAAACATTCACTCTGTCCTAAATTTTTCCTGCCACATATATAAGCTACATGGATCTTAGCCTCTTTAATGGTAGGAGCTGGATTTATTTTCCATCTCCAGGGGTTTCCCAGAGTAGTTTCCCGATTACCAAGATACTAAACTGAACTCTAGAAACCTTGCCTCAGGCCATAAAGCCCATGGAACGAGCCTGCCTCTAAAGGATAGAAGATGCCATTCCATGATTAACATTTCTTTTTATTTTTTATTTTTTTTATTGATATTTATTGAGCTCTACATTTTTCTCTGCTCCCCTCCCAGCCTCTCCCCTTCCCCCTCAGCTCTCCCCCAAAGTCCCCATGCTCCCAATTTACTCAGGAGATCTTATCTTTTTCTACTTCCTATGTAAGTCTCTCTTAGTGTCCTCATTGTTGTCTAAGTTCTCTGGGATTGTGGTTTGTAGGCTGGCTTTTTTTTTTTTGCTTTATGTTTAAAAACCACCTATGAGTAAGTACATGTGAAAATTGTCTCTCTGTGACTGGTTACCTCACTCAATATAATGCTTTATAGCTCCATCCATTTTCCTGCAAAATTCAAGCTGTTGTTATTTTTTCCTGCTGTGTAGTACTCCATTGTGTAAATGTATCACATTTTTCTTATCCATTCTTCGATTGAGGGGCATTTAGGTTGTTTCCAGGTTCTGGCTATGACAAACAAAGCTGCTATGAATGTACCTGAGCACATGTCCTTGTGGCACGATTGAACATCCTTTGGATATATACGCCAAAAGTGTTATTACTGGGTCTTGAGGAAGGTTGTTTCCTAATTTTCTGAGAAATCACCACACTGACATCCAAAGGGATTGTACCAGCTTTCATTCCCACCAGCAATGCGGAAGTGTTCCCTTTTCCCCACAACCTCTCCAGCATAAGTTGTCATCAGTGTTTTTGATTTTGGGCATTCTTACAGGTATAAGATGGAATCTCAGAGTTGTTTTGATTTGCATTTCTCTGATGACTAAGGATGTTGAACCTTTCCTTAAGTGTCTTTCAGCCATTTTAGGTGCCTCTGTTGAGAATTCTCTATTTAGGTCTGTACTCCATTTTTTTTATTGGATTATGTGTTCTATTGGTGACCAGTTTCTTGAGTTCATTTGTATATTTTGGAGATCAGACCTCTGTCTGATGTGGGGTTACTGAAGACCTTTTCCCATTCTGTAGGCTGTCATTTTATCTTGTTGACCATGTCCTTCACCTTACAGAAGCTTTTCAGTTTCAGGAGGTCCCATTTATTAATTGTTTCTCTCAGTGTCTGTGCTGCTGGGGTTCTGTTTAGGAAGTGGTTCACTGTGCCAATGCATTTAAGTGTACTTCCCACTTTCTCTTCCATAAGGTTCAATGTGGCTGGATCTATGTTGAGGTCTTTCATCCATGTGGACTTGAGTTTTGTGCATGGTGATAGATATGGGTCTGTTTTCATTCTTCTACATGTTGATATCCAATTATTCCAGCACCAGCACCGCTTGTTAAATATGCTTTCTCTTTTTCCATTTGATATTTTTTGCTTCTTTATTAAAGATCAGGTGTTCAAAGATGTGTGGATTGATATCTGGGTCTTCTATTCGGTTCCACTGGCCCTCCTGTCTGTTCTTATGCTGTTTTTTTTTTCCAGGCTGTTTTCAGTACTGTAGCTATGTAGTAGAGTTTAAAGTCAGGGATCGTGAGGCCTCCAGAAGTTCTTTTATTGCACAGGATTGTTTTGGCTATCCTTCGTTTTTTGCTTCTACAAATGAAGTTGAGTACCATTCTTTCAAGGTCTTTGAAGAATTTTGCTGGGATTTTGAAGGGTATTACGTTGAATCTGTAGATTGGTTTTGGTAAGATTGCCATTTTTTACTATTAATTCTGCCTACCCAAGAGCATGGGAGATCTTTCCACTTTCTGGTGTCTTCTTCAATTTCTTTCTTCAAAGATTTAAAGTTCTTGTCATAGGAATCTTCCACTTGTTTGGTTAGTTACTCTGAGATATTTTATGCTATTTGTGGCTATTGTGAAGGGTGTTGATTCTCTGATTTCTTCCCCAGCCCTTTTATCATCTGTGTACAGGAGGGCTACTGATTTTTTTGAGTTAATCTTGTATCCTGCTACATTAATGAAAGTGTTTATGAGTTGTAAAAGTTCCTTGGTAGATTTTTTTGGGATTGCTTATGTAAACTATCATATCATCAGCAAACAGTGAGAGTTTGACTTCTTCTTTTCCAATTTGTATCCCCTTGATCTCCTTTTGGTGTCTTATTGCTCTAGCTAGGACCTCAAGAACTATACTGAATATATATGAAGAGAGTGGACAACCTTGTCTTGTTCCTGATTTCAGTGGAATTGCTGGGAGTTTCTCTCCATTTAGTTTGATGTTGACTGTTGGCTTGCTGTATATTGCCTTAATTATGTTTAGGTATGTTCCTTGTATCCCTGCTCTCTCTAAGACATTTATCATGAAGGGATGTTGTATTTTGTCAAATGTTTTTCAGCATCTAATGAGACGATCATGTGGTTTTTATTTTTCAGCTTGTTTATATGGTGGATTATGCTGACAGATTTTCATATGTTGAACCATCCCTGCATCTGTGGGATGAAACCAACATGGTCATGGTGGATGATGGTTCTGGTGTGTTCTTGGATTCTATTTGCTAGTATTTGATTTAGTGTTTTTGCATCAATGTTCATGAGTGAGATTGGTCTGTAATTCTCTTTCTTAGTATTGTCTTTCTGTGGTTTGGGTATCAGGGTAATTGTAGCCTCATAAAAAGAGTTTGGCAATGTTCCCTCTGTTTCTATTGTGTGGAATAATTTGAGGAGTATTGGTATTAGTTCATCTTTGAAAGTCTTGTAGGATTCTGAGCTGAAACCATCTGGTCCTGGACTTTTTTTGGTTGCAAGACTTTTGATGACTGTTTCTACTTCTTCAGCAGTTATAGGTCTGTTTAATTTGCTTATCTGGTCTTGATTTAATTTTGGTAAGTGATATTTATCCAGAAAGTTGTCCATTTCCTTTAAGTTTTTCAATTTTGTGGAGTACAGGTTTTCAAAATATGACCTAATTGATGATCCTTTGTATTTCCTCCGTGTCTGTTGTTATGTCCCCATTTTCTTTTCTGATTCTGTTAATTTGGATAGTCTCTCGCTGCCTTTTGGTTAATTTGGATAAAGGTTTGTCTATTTTGTTGATTTTCTCGAAGAACCAACTCTTTGTCTCATTGATCTTTGTCTTGTTTTCTTTGTTTGTATTTTGTTGATTTCAGCTCTCAATTTGATTATTTCCTGCCATCTAGTTCTCTTGGGTGAGTTTGCTTCTTTTTGTTCTAAAGTTTTCAAATGTTCTGTTAATTCACTAGTGTGGGATTTTTCCAGCTTCTTTGTCTAGGCATTTAGTGCTATGAACTTGTCTCTTAACACTGCTTTCATTGTGTCCCATAAATTTGGGTATGTTGTGTGGTCATTTTCATTGAATTTTAGGAAGTCTTTAATTTCCCCCTTTATTTCTTTCTTGGATCCATTGATGATTCAGGTGAGCACTGTTTAATTTCCATGTTGTTGTGGGTTTTCTGGAATTAGTATTGCTGTTGACTTCTAGTTTTAAAGCATGATGATCTGATAAAGTACATTGGGTTATTCCAATTTTTTTGTATTTGTTGAGGTTTGTTTTGTTACCGAGTATGTGGTCAATTTTTGAGAAGGTTCCATGAGGTGCTGAGAAGAAGGTATATTCTTTTATGTTTGGATGGAATATTCTATAGATGTCCATTTGAGTCATAACATCTGTTTGTTCTCTTATTTCTCTGTTCATTTTTTGTCTGATTGACCTGTCCAGTGGTGAGAGGGGAGTGTTGAAGTCTCACACTATTAGTGTGTGGGGTTTAATATATGATTTAAACTTCAGAAGTGTTTATTTGACATATGAGGGTGCCCTTGTATTTGGGGCATAGATGTTCAGTATTGAAATTTCCTCTTGATGGATTTTTCCTGTTACTAATATGAAATGTTCTTCTTTGTCTCTTTTGACTGATTTTAGCTTGAAGTCTATTTGTTAAATATTAGGATAGCTACACCTGCTTGTTTCTTAGGTCCATTTGATTGGTATATTTCTTTCCCAACCGTTTACTCTGAGACAATGTCTGTCTTTGAGGTTAAGATGTGTTTCTTGTATGCAGAGGAGGGATGGATTCTGTTTTTGTATCCAATTTGTGAGCCTGTGCCTTTTTATAGGTGAGTTGAGTCCATTTACATCAAGGGATATTAATGACCAGTGGTTTCTATCTCCTGTTAATTTAGTTTTCATCCTTGGTGATGTTAATTTGTGCATTTTTTTCTTCTTCAGGAATTGCTGTAATGAGATCATCAATTGTCTGTTTTTTTGTTGGTGTAGCCATCTTCCTTGGGTTGGAGTTTTCCTTCTAGTATTTTGTGTAGGGCTGGGTTTGTGGCTAGGTATTGGTGAAATCTAGATTTGTCATGGAATATCTTGTTTGTGCAGGCAGACATGGTACTGGAGGAGGAGCTGAGAATTCTACATCTTTGATCTGCAGGCAGCAGGAAATGAACTGAGATACTGGGTATGGTTTGAGCATATATGAGACCTTAAAGCCCACCCCATACTTCCTCAAGGCCATATCTACTCCAACAAATTCATGTTTCCTAATAGTGCCAGTCCCTGTGAGCTTATGGGGGCCAGTTACTTTCAAACTATCACACTGGGCACAGTGGCTCACATCAAGTCCCAGCACTTGGGAGGCTGAGGAGGGAATTGTCATGAGTTTGATGCTAGACAAGGCAAAAGAGTGAGACGTTACTTAAAAGACACCACAAATAAACATACTTATAATGTTTGGTGGGGCACTGTAGGAGAAAGGCTAATACTGACAAATGGACTAGAATTTTTTTGCTTTCTTTACTTTTACCCCTTCAGACAGAGCCTTGGCTGAGATGCATAATTTTCCTGTTAACTAACCTCTCTGCACTGGGAACAGATAATATCTCTCTCTCTCTCTCTCTCTCTCTCTCTCTCTCTCTCTCTCTCTCTCTCTCTCCCTCTCCCCATTTATCCAAATAGACAGACTTCTTTATAAACTGTTTCACTGTGGACTCATGCTCAGTTAACTGCCAAGCTTTCAGTCATTGTTAATTCCAAGTCTTAATTCACCAACTTTCTCTAGTTTGTCTAAGACCTATTTTAGAAAGCTGATGTATCAATTGTCCTTATTCTTATTGCATCCCATTTCCTCTTGGAGACTTCCTTCACTGTTTTGTGAGCATAAGCTATATATTTAAAATCCCATTTTCTTTTATCCATTATTTCTATCTATTTTAATGTGACAAACATTCAGTTTATGTAGACTACTGTAATTTCTGAAAACCTTCAGTGTTTTTCATGGTATCAGAACATATTAATTTCAGTGCATTTATATGAACCCATTAAATTATTCTGATATTAATTCTGAAGGCATTTTTAATATCTGCAGAACAAGACAAAATTATACAACATGGCCAATAAATGTTTTGTGTGAAAAGACTAAAAAGCTAATCACACATTATAATGCAGTGATCTACGAATTTGTTTTGGCTTCTTTCGAAGAAAACAATCAATGCAGAGAAGGTTGGGAAGAGTTAACAGCTGTGTAAAGAACTTTCCATGCAGTCTTTCAATAAAAGGTCCTAATTCTAGCAAGAAAATTGGCTTGGAAATCTGTAGATCTCATAAGCAAATCAATGGCTATGGATGTTTGCTCTTCATCAATTCTTTGAGAAACAAAGATGTTTAGCACAAAGGGACAAATAAATGAACAAACGCATTGATGGCCAAGTGCCCTAAAAAGTGGGATTATTTTCTAAAGAGCAAAAGAACAGTCAGTACGTAATATGATCTTTAAATTATATTGTATCTGAACTAGGGAGATTTCTCAGTGGGTTGACAATGCTTATTCAGCAAATATGAGGATTTGAGTTCAAATCTCCAACACACATATAAAAAGTCAGCACAGTTGTACATACCTGTACCACAACATAGAGAGGGTAGAGATAGGTGGATCCTGAGATCATGCTAGATAGCTGGCCTATGAGCTTCAGATTCAGGCAATGAGGCAAACAGTTTCAGAGTGCAAGACTAGCACACACAATGGACATATGAAACTATATTTGGCACTACCGTGTTTAGTAACAAAAGCAGAGTGAGTTTTTGCCACTACACTATGACTACAAGAAACATGAAGATATGTTCACTAGATAGAAGAAACATGATATCTGAGAAAGATTTGAACCTATTCAAAGATATGAAGAACACCAAGACTTGTAAAAATAATATAGATAAATACAAAGAAAATAAAGGTTTCCCATTAAAATCCATGTTACAGACTAATAATGTTCTAAAGCAAAAAATATGTTGTGAGTTAATGTATGTTTATTATTTTATGTAGAAGGAAAACATACAACAATAGAACAAAAACAAAAAGACAAGGAAAATTGAAATAAAGAATATAATATGTGAAAGTAGATCAGATAAGTTAAATATTTACATCATAAACTCCATACAACAACATAAAATACTTTGTGCTTACTAAGTCAAGAGAGGAGATAAAGTAGAATATTAAAAATTACTCAATTAACTCAGGAAGGCAAATAAAGAGGTAAAGGGAACAAAGATTACAGAAGACAAGTAGGGAGAGATGAAAATGTGGGGGGTATATGCCAGTCTATTGATTTCATTGAGTGTAAATGGCTTAATGCTACATCAAAAAGCAGAGATAGAGAGGGCAGAAAGCGGGAGGGGGAAAAGAAAGGAGAGCAGAGAAAAATGTATAACATAATAAAACAAGAAAAGAAAAAAGAAAAAGAAGCAGAGATAGACGGAATGAAAACAGGTACAATGATATGCTTTCTATAAGAAAAATATGCTTTTGCCAGGCATGGTGATTTATCACTCAAGGGACTGAGGCAGGAGGATTGCTGTAAGTTTGAGGCCAATCTGGGTGACATAATAAGTTCCAGGCAGCCCAGCTACACAGGGTGATTTTTGTCTTAAAAGACAGAAAAATAGAAGAAAAAAAAAACCTGAAGTTTTTCTTTAAATACAGACACAAAAGATACTTTCAACAGGTAAGTGAAAAAATATCATGAAAAAGATACGTGCTAATACTGTTCAAAAATGATTTTATTTATTTATTTATTTATTTGTTTGTTTGTTTGTTTGTTTGCTTGAGTTTTGGAGATAAGGTTTCTCTGTACAGCAGTTCTAGCTGTCGTGGCCTCAAACTCACAGTGATATGCTGGCCTCTGCCCCCTGAGTGCCACCAACCTGAAACTTTTTTTTTTAAAAAAAGTTAAAGATAGACAAAGTAGATTTCAGAAGACAAATTATTACCAGGGAATATAAATTTCCCAATAAAAAGTTAAATACTTATATGTTCATCAAGAAAATCTAACAATGATAAGACATACTCATCTAAAAATAGATTTTATATGCATACAGAAAGAAACAAACAGATTTAAAAACCGCACCTACTTTCTGCCATCTATGCCTTTTAAATGTATAAGTAGATACCTTCAGCCAACTTGATCTCATTGCTGTTCACAGAACAGTTCACCAAACAAATAGGAAAATGAAAATTATTTTCCAGGGCCTACGAAACATTCATCCTACCAGCTCACAGAACCCTGTGTCAAGTCATGGACATAAGTTGAAATGGGCTTTAAAAGGTTAAAACCATACAATTTGTCAGTCACATTTGACCATAAGAGTATTATTGTAGAAATGAACAACTGGAAGACGTCAGTAAAATTTTAAAACACTTATCTAAAATGTATTAATAATACAATAAAAATCACAAGAAATATTAAGAAAAAATTAAAACAGTCAAAATTAGTATCATACATCAACATTTATGGAATGCAGCTGAGGAACTGTTTGGAGGAATGTATGATGTCATTTGCTTTACCAGAAAGGAATCACCAAAACCAGAATCACCAGATCACTTAACCACATGGGGACTCAGCAGAGAGAGAGTCTGAAGACCTAATGGATGCACACTGATTAGTCAGATGGGGCTAGGGGTGGGTTCGCTGTAGCTATAGTAAAGGTTCTCAACCTTTGAGTCATGACCCCTCTGTAAGATGTGAGGTACAACAACCCTTTCACAGGGGTTACATATCAGGTATTTACATTACAATTCATAACAGTAGCAAAATTACAGTTATGAAGTAGCATCAAATAGTTTTATGGTTCGGCGCCACCATAGCATGAGAAACTGTATTAAGGGACGGGCAGTGTTGGGAAGGTTGAGAACCACTGCAAAAGAAGATACCTCAGTTTGGATGCTTTCGTAAAGAAAACCAGTACAATGTTAGCACAGGGAGTCATAGTCATCAAGAGTTTTTGTTGCCTTTTAAGTTTTAAATTTATGGTTACCTCTTCTGTGTCTGTGTAGGGTGTGTGTGTGTGTGTGTGTGTAGTGTGTGTGTGTGTGTGTGTGCGTGTGTGCGTGCATGCATGTGCACAAATGCATACCACACATCTGCCAGTGATCACAGAGGTCAAAAGAAAGGATCTGGTACGTTGGAGGTGGACAGACAGTGCTCAACCGCCTCATACTGGTGCTAAGATCCAAACTCAGGTCCGCTGGAATAGCAGCAAGCATCCTTGATTGCTGAGCCATCTCTTCAGCTCTTTCATTATGATTTTAATTAATCAATTATTTAATTATTTAATTACTTAGAGACGGGGTCTTATGTAGCCCAGACTGGCTTCAAACTCATTATGTAGCCAAGGTTAGTTGAGCTTGAATGCCTTATCCTCCAGGCTCCACCTCCCAAGTGCTTAGATTACAGTTATGTACTACCATGTCCGGTTAAGGTTTTTATTTTATTTTCAAATTTTATTTTATTTATTATTTTTATTTGAAACAGTCTCATGTTGTAACCAGGGATTTTCTGGAGCTCACTCTGCTGCCCAGATTGGCCTCAAACTGTGGCAATCCTCCTCTCTCAACCTCCTGTGTGCTGAGATAACTGCTGTGAGCCAGCACATCTGGCGTGGCTTTTTATTTTGCTATTTAAAGATAAAAATAGGGAGAAAAAACCCACAGTAATAGCAATGGGTGAAAATAGGTATTTCGATTGAAGCTCTCAGTTTGATCTCTCTTTCTCAGTGTGTGACGTAGCACACTTTCTTATTTCTCCTTTTCTATTTTCCCCCTCTTCTGTGTTTGAATCCAAGATCTCCCACATGCTACAATTACAGGTGTGCTTCTCCATGCCTGACTAGCTTCACTTTCTGCATTTGAATTTCCTGATGTGCCAAGTGGGGATAATGGTAGTTACTATCTATAGAGGTGTGAAAATAAAATGAGCTAGTCTGTGTGAGGTGCTGCGGCTTATCTGAAGCACACGGATGGCTTATGGCCACTATCATCTCATTGTTTTTATTATGAGTATTTGCTACTTAAAATGCCTCTGACCTTAGAAAGTAACGTGATAAAGTCCCACATAGATGATACAGGTCATAAAAAGACCTAAAATAAAGAAAGCATTTTCTTTCTCCACGTCTGCTCCCCCCTCTCCGTAAATGGTTTCTTCTGCACTTGCTCCGAACTGTTTTAGAAGAAACCAGCATGTGTGCCACCCTTCCTGAACGTTCCCAGAGGTGAAGCCTCGCCGCTGTGTTAGCGTCACTTAGCTGCTCATACTGACCGCCTTCAGCCTTCTGCGTTAGCTTCTCCTTGCTGTGAAATGCTGGGGGAAATAATTTCAAGGATACAGGACTAATTTTTGGCTCATGGCTTGAAAATTTCCACTGGGGTCTGTTGTTTCTGCCACTATACAGAGCATCACAGTGGAGAGGAGATCGGCTCACGCCCTGGCAACTAGAAGGGAGAGAGGGGGCAAGGGGGGAGGAAAAGAGAAGGGAAGAAAGAAGGGGACCAAAGAAGAGGGGGGAAGAGAGGAGAGAAAAGAAGACAGGAGGGAGAGGGAAGGAGAAGAGAGGCCAGAAACAAGACACCTTCTTCAAGGGAAAGCAAGCTCAGTGACCTACTTACTACAACTTGGACCAAACCCCTCCTAGTTCATTGGACTCTGAATTCATGCATGGATTGATCCATTGATGAGTTTTGAGCCCTTGCGATCCCATCCCATCTTATGGCTGCATCTCGGAACATTGCTGCATTGAGTATTAAGGTCCCTTACAGTCAAATGATTCTTCAGGTGACAATTTGTATCCAAACCACAAAACACCCACAACACATGCATTGACTTGAATTTTTGTTGTACACACGCCACTCATTCTGTATTATAGCTGTGTCACATAGTCACCAAACAGATGTATGATCATGTTTATTATTTATTATATAAACATCACTCTCATTATTCATAAATGTGTCATAGGATAATTTATAGCTGTGTCATAGGATATGCCATACAAACATTTCCTTTGCAGTTTTTGCTTTTTTGTAATTGTAACTAAAGGGGAAAGTTCTAGCAGTGAGATTTCTAGATTAAAGAACATGTGTGATAGGATTACAGGCATGTATTATCATGTCCAGTTAAGGTATTTATGTCATTTTCAAATTTTATTTTATTTATTGCTTTTGTCCAAAGCAGTCTCACTTTGTATCCTGGGCTTTCCTGGAGCTCACTCTGCTGCCCAGATTAGACTCAAACTATGGCAACCCTCCTCTCTCAACCTCCCATGTGCTAAATGCTATTTGGGGCTTGGGGGTTAGGTTTTTGGGAGACAGGGTGTTTTCTTTTGACTTCTTCAATCTTTTAGAATTTCAGATATTTTGTCCAGTCTTGGAAGCTTTGTAAGGTACAGAAGAGCTGTTGAGTAGAAACATCCCTAGTGTTGGGCTTGTTGTGGTGACTTGCAGGTGTCAGGCACAGATCACCCACATGAGACTAGATGACCACAGGGCAAAGCCCAGCTCCTCCTGAGTGCCAGCAAGGAAGCCAGCTGCCAGGGAGCCAGTTCCCAGCAGTGTCTATCTGAACCACTGTCTGATGTGGCTTCTTCTTACTACACAATATTTTACCCTTTGTTTTTCAACACAGATCTTGGGTATGACTCACTAAGTTACGTCAATTATCACTATGCTTACCTAGTGTTGATGTCTATGGTTCTGTCATTTATCCCCATTTGTGAGCTGGCACTCTTTTTTAAGGTGGTGCTTACCTTTCCCAATTTGTCTGTTGTACTGTAGATCCTCAATGCTTTAACAATAGTTCATAGTTCTTTAATTTAATGTCTTTATTTGAATACTCATATTGTGCCAGGCTTTGCCAAATGGGAGCTCCTTCAATCTAGTTCCTATGTTGTTCTGATACGTCCCATCAGCTTTTTGTTGCTAATTTACTTTTATGTACCACAAATTTTCCCAATATATCTTGTTCTTTTCCTTACCTAGATCTAGTCTACTATTTCCCCAAAGTTGCCAGGCTCCTCTTAGGGAAGGAAGATGCGTTTGGAAAATAAGGCCTCATGTTATGAGTGCAAGTGTCCTTACTCCTACTGGGATATAAGGGCGTCTAGGTCCCCTTGGAAGACAGGACTCAGGAAGTGGGAGAAACAGAAGAAAGAAAGTTGGGAGAGAGGAAAAGAGAAAGAGAGCTCCACACTTAGCCACTACCTATACAGACAATGGAGTTATAGGCAAGACATGTACATACATATAGAGAAAGACAGATGTATCTATATCCACTTATAACTACACGACTATCTTTGTCTCAGTGGTTCACAGTGATATCTCTAATTCCAGACTCATTAATATTTCCCACTATCTTTTCTAACCACAGGATATCACTCTCCCATTATTAACTATGTATATATGTATTTATTTGTCCAATTGTTTAGGATATATAAAAGATAGTTAAGAATGACTGACCTACATTTTATGAGAGTGTTATTGATTTACTTTTAATATTTAGAGGTCTTTTGCCTTATATTCAAAAGAAGAATAATTTCCCTATCCTACAAGAACAATCATCTGACTTGATCTGTGAATTTCAGCTCATCTATTCACTGGTGTAACATGCCACTCTTCCAGGCTAACCGCAAGTCTGGGCAAAATGCTTTGTTCCTCTTTGTCAGCATTTTCCAATGATGATTGCAGCTTCAAAACATAGGAATACATATTTTACAAAGACAAGAAAGACTTTACCAATTCAGATTTTTTCAGTGCTTTGATCAGAAAGGGGTGTTATTTTTTCTCAAGGGCTTCCCCCCCGCACCAGAAAAATGTGGAGATTATCTTATTATTTTTTTTCATTAAAAATTTTTATGCAGGGTGATGGTGGCACACATCTTTAATCCCAGCACTCTGGATATATATATATGATTCATATGTATATGAGTCACATGAAGGCAGAGTCAGGTGAATCTCTGTGAGTTCAAAGCCAATTGGTCTACTAAGTGAGTTCCAGGACAGCCAGAGCTATACCAAGAAACCCTGTCTCCAAAAACCAACCAATGAAACAAATAAATAAATATTTTAAAAAAAGAAAAGAAAAAAGAAAATATCTATGTGGAATCGTTAATGAATTTTCCACTTTTGAAATAAACTTGCCCTTCTGAGGTAATTCCTATTTGGTCATACTGTATTTATTTCTTTAATTCAGAGTTAGATTTCTTCTGGTAATTTAAAATTTTTGTTGGTATCTATAAGTTATATTTGTTTTTCTTTCTTTAACTGTAAGGTCACCTGACTTCTGACCTCCGAAGTTTTGATGGTGGTTTACAGCCTTTCCTGTACAAAATGGGAGCAGTTATCACACTCCCAGCACCAGAGATGTCAGATCAACTGGGTGGGTGACTTGGGAGTGCTTACAGACAGGAGGACAGGAGGCACATGCTAATTAATCATTACAACAGAGCTAAGAGTGAAGTGAGCTACAGCATGGGTAATTGGAGCTACCTCTGTTGAGAAAGAAATAGACACTTGTAAGTGGTCGAAAGGATCACCTCAGCTCGCTGGAACCCCTTTATACAAAAATTCCAGATTGTTTGGCTGGGAGCTTCTGGCATAAGCTCCCTCCCCTGGGAGTTGCCTCAGTCCAAACTCTACCTCCAAGAAAGCCCACCAAATGGTAACCCCTCCCCAGGAAAGGTCAAGACCACTCCCACAGGCTATTTAAACTGTGCCTCCAGAGAATGAACACATGGTCTCCAGGTTTTGTGTGATCTCCCTTCTCTCTTTTCCCCTCTCCATGTTCATAGCAGCATTATTTGTAATAGCCAGAACCTGGAAACAACCCAGATGCCCCTCAATGGATGAACGGATAAAGAAAATGTGGCACATCTACACATTAGAGTACTACCCAGTGGTAAAGGACAATGACATCTTGAATTTTACATGCAAATTGATGGAAATAGAAAACACTGCCTTGAGTAAGATAAAGCAGACCCAAAAATATAAATATGGTATGTACTCACTCATTAGTGAATTCTAGCCATAAACAAAGGACATTGAGCCTATAGTTCGCGATCCTAGAGAAGCTAAGTAATAAGGTGAACCCAAAGAAAAACATATATAGATCCTCCTGGAAATTGGAAGCAGACAAGATCGCCAGGGAAAAGTTGGGAGCATGGTGATGGGGTGGGGTGGGGGGAAGGGGAAAGGGGGAGAGAGAAGGGAGAAGAGGGAGGGATAAAAAAATAAAAAATAAAAGTTTACCTTAAATACATGTGTGTGTGTGTGTTTGTGTGTGTGTGTGTGTGTGTGTGTGTGTGTGTGTGTGTGTGTGTGTGTAAAATGATGGATAATTACAGAACTAGAGGTCATGAAGCTGAGAGGGAATGGGGGCCGCTAAAGAAGCTGGTGGGAGATAGGGTGCAGATAGTGGAGGTAGGAGTAGAAATGATGTAAATAATGGTATTTGTATATGAAATTCTCAAAAAATACAAAAGGTGTAAAAGCAGTCTAGTTTATCAGCTATAAAGGAGAAAAATATTAAATTGGTCTCAATTCTGAAAAGATATTCAAAAATCAAGGTAAAAATTGGGTCAGTTCTCAGGAAGTCCAGAAAGACTATATTTAATAACAAATGGCTTTTGTATTCATCAAAAGAAGCTATAGGTTGGCTGTAGGAGAAACAACTGAAATAACAAATAGGCAATGTGGCATTGTGTAAAATGTTGCCCGCCAGTAATGCTTTTTTAAATAACTGAATGCATGGTGTGCTGGCTCTTTGGAACCTATTCCCTGTGGTGGGATGCCTCACCCAGCCTTGTGTAGAGTGGAGGAGCTTGGTCCTGATTCTGAATGGAAGATGGAGGAGGAGT
Source organism: Ondatra zibethicus (assembly GCA_004026605.1). Lineage (NCBI taxonomy): Eukaryota > Metazoa > Chordata > Mammalia > Rodentia > Cricetidae > Ondatra > Ondatra zibethicus. The sequence continues at coordinate 107,356 of PVIU01004976.1, forward strand.
GGATGGGAAGGGAGGGAGGTGGGGGAGGTGGCGGGAGGAGAGGAGGTAAAGGAAACCGGTTGGTATGTAAAATAAACTTAAAAAATAACTTAATGCATGAAGGTAATGGGATCAGAGAACATGCTGCCTGCTGGGGTTTACTATCATCAGAATGTTCTCCAAGTATTATCATGAACACACTCCTTCCGGGAACTGAGTTAGGCTCTGTCACTGCTAAAGCTACTGCCCTCTCTGACCTTCAGATGGGAATATACCCTAGCTTCCTCAAAGACTTGCAGAAACCAGGCAGGGTCCTAATGTCAACAGTGCAGCATTCTGTGTACATAGCAAATTCTGCAATCAAAAGCTTCAATATTCTTACCCTCTTTCCCTTCCACAGAATATTTGCTTCGTGGTTTAGTTAAAACTTAATACTTATTAAAACTGAACTATAAGATAACTTCCATTAAATAGTTACTGTTAAGTATTTTCTCTTAGGTAAACCTCTTGGCCAATGCAAATAATCCCAATCAAACCAAATCAAACTGAATTAAAAGACACCCATGCTTAATGGAGGGCTATGGAGAGAACATAGTTGAACAAATGCTTTTGTAGTATGATTGGGCATCTCTTGGGTATATTCCCAAGAGTGGTATTGTTGGATCCTGAGGTAGGCTGCCTCCCAATTTTCTGAGAAACCGTCACACTGATTTCCAAAGTGGTTGCACAAGTTTGCATTCCCACCAGCAATGGATGAGTGTTCCCCTTACTCCACATCCTCTCCAGCATAAGGTATCATTGGTGCTTTTGATTTTAGCCATTCTGACAGGAGTAAGATGGTATCTCAAAGTTGTTTTGATTTGCATTTCCCTGATAGCTAAGGAAGAGAACATGTCCTTAAGGATCTTTTGGCCATTTGAACTTCTTCTGTTGAGAATTCTCTGTTCAGTTCAGTGCACCACGCTTTAATTGGGGTATTTAGAATTTTAATGTCTAATTTCTTGAGTTCTTTATATATTTTGGAGGTCAGGCCTTTGTCTGATGTGGGGTTTGTGAAGATATTCTCCCATTCAGTAGGTTACCTTTTTGTCTTAATGACTGTGTCCTTTGCTTTACAGAAGCTTCTCAGTTTCAGGAGGTCCCATTTACTCATTGTTGCTCTTATTGTCTGTGCCACTGGGGTTATACGTAGGAAGTGGTCTCCTGTGTCCATGTATTGCAGGCTACTTCCCACTTTCTCTTCTGTCAGATTCAGTGTGGTCAGATTTATATTAAGGTCTTTAATCCATTTGGACTTGAGTTTTGTGCATGGTGGTAGATATGGATCTATTTTCGTTCTTCTACAGGTTGACATCCAGTTATGCCAGCACCAATTGTTAAAGATGCTTTCTTTCTTCCATTGTATAATTTTAGCTTCTTTGTCAAAAATCAGGTGTTCATAGGTTTGTGAATTAATATCCAGGTCTTCAATTAAATTCCATTGGTCAATGTCTCTGTTTTTATGCCAATACAAATCTGTTTTCATTACTGTAGCTCTGTAATAGAGTTTGATGTCAGGGATGGTAATGCTTCCAGAAGTTCCTTTATTGTATAGGATTGTTTTGGCTGTCCTGGGTTTTTTCTTTTTCCATATAAAATTGATTATTGTTCTCTCAAGATCCGTGAAGAATTTTGTTGGGATTTTGATGGGGATTGCATTGAATCTATAGATTGCCTTTGGTAGAATTGCCATTTTTACTATGTTGATTCTACCAATCCAAGAGCATGGGAGATCTTTCCATTTTCTGGTATCCTCTTCAATTTCTTTCTTCAAAGACTTACAGTTCTTGTCAAATAGATCTTTCACTTCCTTGGTTAATGTTACCCCAAGATACTTTATGCTATTTGTGCCTATCGTGAAAGGTGATGTTTCTCTGATTTCCCTCTCTGCTTCTTTATCCTTTGTGTATAGGAGTGCTACTGATTTTTTTTTAGTTGATCTTGTATCCTGTCACATCACTGAATGTATTTATCAGCTGTAGGAGATCTCTGGTAGAGTTTTTGGGGTCACTTATGTACACTATCATATCATATGCAAATAACAAAAGTTTGACTTCTTCCTTTCCAATTCAAATCCCCTTGATCTCCTTATGCTGTCTTATTGCTATTGCTAGAACTTCAAGCACTATGTTGAAGAGATATGGAGAGAGTGGACAGCCTTGTCTTGTTCCTGATTTTAGTGGAATCGCTTTGAGTTTCTCTCCATTTAATTTGTATATTGCTTTTATTATATTTAGATATGATCTTTGTATTCCTAATCTCTCCAAGACCAACACAACTCAAAGAAGGATAAAGTAAACTTTTAAACTAATATGATTCCCTGTGACTTTTTCAGATATCCTTAGTGTTACTTGTTTCTCCCTCCATGTTCCCCACGTTTCCCTTTCTCCCTTCATAGCACCAATATCCTGCTATCCCTTTCTCTTATTTCTTCTTCTTGAAAACTCTTTATTTTCTTGATACTTTGGGTTTTGAGTTCTTTGTAAGTTTTGCCAATGAAGCTTTTATCAGATGTGTAGCTAGCAAAGATTCTCTCTCACTCCGTGGGTTTCCTCTTTACTCAGTTGAGTGTTTCCTTTGCTATCCAAGCTTTTTAGTTTTCTGGAGTCCAGTTTGTCAATTCCTGAGTGACACTTAACTCCTGAGGGAACGGAAGGAATCCTGTTTAGAAAATCCTTTCCTCTTTCTGTGTCTCCTAGGGTACTGCCTGTGCTTTCTTCTAGTGATTTCAGTTTCACATTGAGGTTAAAGGCTTTGACCCATTTGGAGTTGATTTTTCTGTGTGGGGTTAGAAGTAAGGGTCTAATTTAATTCTTCTACATGTGAACATTCAATTTTCTTGGCCCCATTTGTAAAAGCTGTTGCCTTTCTTCCGGTTTGTAATTTTTTTGAATCTTTGTCAAATACGGGATGGCTGTGGTAGTTTGCACTCATCTTTTGATCTCCTGTCCTGCTCCACTGATCTACATGTCTGTTTTTGTGCCAGTACCATGCTGCTTTTATTTTGGTAGCTCTATAATATACCTTTATATCTGGAGTGATAATCCCTCCAGCTCAATTGATTTTGCTCAGGATTGCTTTGACTGTCAAGGGTCCTTTGTGCTTCCATATGAATTTAAGAATAGATTTTTTGATTTCTGTGAAGAATGTCATGGGGAATTTGATTGGTATTGCATTCATCCTAGCAATTGTTTTTTCTAGGATGGTCATCTTCATAATATTAATTCTTTCAATCCCATTGTCTAGTTTCTTTTTTAACCTCTTTTTTTTTCTGAGAGTTAAAGTTTTCATTTTAGAGATCATTCACATTTTTGCTTAGGTTTATTCCTAGGTATTTAATTATTTGAAGATGATTGGGAGTGGGAGTATTTCCATGATCTCTTTTTTAGCATGTAGAAAAGCTGATTTTTATAAGTTGGTTCTGTATCCTGCTACTTGTCTTAAATTGTTGATCACTTCTGGTGGTATTATGGAAATCCATTATCTATAAAATCATGTCATCTACAAACAGGGATATTTGGCTTGTTTTCTTATTTGTATTCCCTTAATTCAGCTAGTGCTTCAAGAACTATACTGAAAGGAGTAGTCTTATATCTGATTTTAATAAGATTGCATCAAATTTTCTTCATTTAGGAAGGTATTTTTAGGCAAAGTTTGTTGTCAGGACCAAGGGTAATCTCTGTCCCACCAGCTGCTCCCAAATAATCACATGGAGACTTCTTATTAATTATGAAAGCTTATTAATTATGATAGCTTAGACTTGTTTTTTAACTATCTCATAACTTAACCTATTTCTGTTAGTCTATGTGCTGCGCTGAGGCTCATTTACCACATCTATGTACTTTCCATACTGCTTCTTCCAAGTCTGACTGATGACTCCTGAGACTGCACCCTTCTTCTTACCATTGTCTTCCTAATCTGACTCTCCCCTCCAATAGCTTCCAGCCCAGTCATAGACTAGTCAGCTCTTTATTAGCCAATGAGAATAAAACATATTTACAGTGTACAGAAATTGTTCCACAGCAGATATTGATTGTGGGTTAAATTAAGATGTAAGAATTAGCCAATAAGAAGTTAGAGTTAATGGGCCAGGCAGTGTTTAAATGAATACAGTTTCTATATGATTATTTTGGGTGTAAGCTAGCCGGACAGTCAGAAGGGAACAAAGGGTCATCCTCTTTTTGCAACATATAGCCTTTATTATATGGAGGTATGTTCCCTCCAGTCCTACTCTCTCTGAGACTTATATCATGAACATGTCCAACTTTGTCAAAAGCCTTTTCTGCATCAATTTAGGTAATCATGTAAATTTTGACTTTAAGTCTGTTTGTGTGATACATTGCTTTTATTGACTTGCATGTGTGAAACCTTCCCTCATATCTAGGATAAAGCCAACTTGGATATGGTGGATGACTGTTGCACAAAGAGGGTGACCCTTTGTTCCCTCCTGACTGTCCGGCTAGCTTACACCCAAAATAATCATATAGAAACCATATTCATTTAAACACTGCCTGGCTCATTAACTCCAACTTCTTATTGGCTAATTCTTACATCTTAATTTAACCCATTTCTGTTAATCAGTGTATCGCCACGTGACTGTGGCTTACCAGCAAGATTCTAACCAGCGTCTGTCTCAGGCAGGAGATCCATGGCATCTGCCACTCTGCTCTTCTTCCCAGCATTCAGTTCTGTCTACTCTGCCTACCTAAGTTCTGTTCTATCAACTAGGCCAAGGCAGTTTCTTTATTCATTACTCAATGAAAGCAACACACAAACAGAAGGAACTCCTACACCATTTCCCCTTTTCTGTTTAAACAAAAAGGAAGGCTTTAACTTTAACATAGTAAAATTACATATAACAAAACAGTTATCAAGCAAGAATTACAGTTACAATATTTATATCTATTTTATCTTTTATCATAACAAAGGAAAACTATAACTGTCTACCTATTCTTCAACTCTATCAAAGACTTCAGAAGGATATAATATTACCTATGTAAACTGGAAGTGCATTAAAAACAACTTCCAAAACTCTAGAATTGACAGAGACATCTCGCTGCCTGGGCAGTCACCCAAAGTTTTTCTATACCTTTGGGGCATCCATCTTCAGCCTACAGGACATTCAGCAGACATTTTCATGAAGCAGGAAATTTTAAAGATAGTTCAGTCACTTTCTTCTGTGTCCTGCAGAATGTCTTGCAGACTCTTTCATGAAACAGGAACCCCAAAGGATCATCTCACCTTTAGGCAAGTTCAGTAGTCATCTTTCTGAGGGTTCTTAATGTACAGTTTATGCAACAGTCCAGGCAAGAGCAGTTTCTTGGCCAAATGGCTATCAAACTCCATAAGGAGCCTCTTCACTGCTCATCTTCCTCTTGAAGTAGATTGGTGCTGTCAGGAGCAGATGTATCACATTGTCATGAAAAGCCCTAAGTTATTAAAACATTTTAAATGCCATATTCTGTAGTCTTTGAATGATATGAAGAATACCTATCTGAAATATATCTATGCACATCTAGAAAATCTAACATGACTACAAACTTGACTATTATAGATGATTACCTATTAACCTATATTTCTTAATTAAACATTACATTTTTAAATGAGCTACACAATCACAATACCTTAATCAAGATCAGAAATACATATACATATAACAAAATTGACCTTAAATTTGTATCAATAAATCAAGATTTATATCAATGTAAATTATTCATATCTATATCATATTCCCCTTTAAATGTAAACAAAGATGCTGAAAAAGATACTGAGCCATTTGGCTAACATATACTAGAATAATGGGTTATTATTATTCTAATAATGGGTAGAATAATAAGTTCTAAGAGGTAATAAGAAGCCCGAGCTAATGGGCCAATCAGTTGATATCTAATGTAGACTCTCTGTTGTGTGGTTTTCTTTGGGGCTTACTGGCTGTGGGAACTGGGCAGGACAGAAACCCCAACAAGCAGGCCCTCATGTTACAGATGATCTTTTTCTTGTGTGTTGTATTCATTTCATAAGAATTTTTATCTCCGTTCAACAGTGATATTGACCCATTGTTTTCTCTTTTCATTGTTGTATCTTTACCTGGCCTTGGTAATGCTGGGTTTATTGATGAAACTGAAAAATTCTCCTTCTGTTTCTATTTTTAAAAATAAATTGAAAAGTATTGGTTTTGTAGAATTCTTCTGTGACTCCATCTAGCCTGCATTTTTCTTATTTGGAATTTTTTTTATTACTGTTTCAATATACCTTTTCAGTTGTTAATCTCTTCTTGGTTTTAACTTTGGTGATTTTGAGGAAGTTAGAAATTCTACTTCTTTCGGGTTTCCTCGCTTCATAGAGTCCAGACTAGGTTTTGAAAGCATCACTGTGTAATCCTCTGAGTTTCTTTGGTGTCTGTGGTAGTGTTTTCCTATTTATGTCTGATTCTTTTAATTTGAGTTCTCGCTCTCTCTTAAATGAGCTAAGGATCTGCTGATCTCGCTTATCTTTTCACATTACCAGCTCATAGATTCACTGATTCTTTAGTCTTTATTTCATTGATTTCTGTTCCGATTTTTATTGTTTCTTCCTGTCAGTTGGGTTTGGGTTTGGTTTATTCTTGTTTATCCAAATTCTTGAGTTGTGTTATTAAGCCATTTATTTGTTACCTTTCTATTGTCTTTGCTTGTTCTTCTTGTTGCTTTTCTTTGTCTTTGTTTTTAAATATGCATGCTTAGAGATACAAATTTCATTCTCAGGGTTGCCTTTATTATATCCATCCCAGAGGTTTTACTGTGTTTTGTTCTCATTTTCACTTAATTCTAGGACTGTATTAATTTCTTCTCTGATTCACTCATTATTCATTGGTGTGTTATTTAAGCTTCATAAGTTTGTATGCTTTCTAGATTCCTTTACTTGACTTTACAACTCAAAACAGTGGAAATGTCAGAGCTGGGATGATCAGTTTCCTCTTTGTTGTTTAGGGATTGTAGTTTGGAATCAGCAAGGCTGAATCCTTATCCGATCATGTGGAAGCTGGGATACAGTGGGCTGTGGGAAGCAGAACCACACTGGGGTAGGCTCTGTGACTCAAGGCAGCCAGTATTCTGAAAAGCCTCTTGCACTGTTTCCAATGATTTTATGTTCATCACATTCCTCCTGTAATCTCTTATGCTCTCTCCACCTCTGAGTGACATCATTGCACTTGCCATTTAGTTAAATCTAGAAACACATAGGCTTGCATTTCCAAAACTCTTTCAGCTGTGGTGGTCTACACATTTTTCTCTCCTACATTTTTTTACTTATAGGCTCTAGTTAAGTGCTTGTTGGCATTTCCCAAGACATCTTCCATAGCTCAAAATACCATCCATATTTTCCATCCCCTTTCCCTGTAATGAATTTTGAGTGCACTTCTCAATCTTTTTTCATGTCATTAATTTTTCTCTTCAGTCATATTTATACCACTAATTATCTTGTGTACTTATCTTTTTATAGCAATGACTGAATTTTCACTTCCATGACTTCTAAATTTATGTATATATAAATACTCTGTCTCTGTCTCTCTCTGTCTCTCTCTCTCTACACACATACACACACAGCTGCTTTTATATGATTATCAATTATTCTCATTGAAAATATTAATATTTCCTGTTCAAAGGAAGGTATTGACTATTTTTCCCTCCGGGGTTGTTTCTTATTTTTAAATGTTCTTTTCTTCCACACTGGACTCTGATGTATGGCATTATCCTCCCTAGAGCTGCCTGTCCCAGTGTTCTAGAGGAGTTCTTCTGTGTTGGGAGGGCTGTTTGGGTCCAGGGTTCACTCGAACCCCTGGCATCCGTGTGTCTAGGGAGTCTGGAATGTTTGGGTGGAACTTTCTATCGCAGGCTCCTCCCCTGGGAGTTGCCTCAGTCCAGACTCCACCTACAAGAAAGCCTGCCCTTCCCAGAGAGGGTCAAGACCCTCTATTTTAACTGTCCCCCCAGAGACCGAACACATGGTATTTCTGGTTCTCCTTTCCTCTTCTCTGTGGTTTTCCAGTCTCCCTTCCCTGGCCAACCAGGAGTGCTGGTATCCATTAAGCCTGGACTTTTTCTAATTTGGTTTGATTTGGTCTGATTTGGATTATTGCGTTGCCAAAAAAACTTTACAAGGGGGTATTTTGGTGTTGCTTCAAGCAGGGACATGTCCATTAAGGATTCCTTTTACAAGGGGCTAGAGCTGTGTTCTCACTACTTCTGTAGTTGTGGATTTCCTGAGCAGTGCAAGGAGAAATCCCAATATCAGAGATCCCAATATCACCTATCTCTGGGGCATGGATAATGGGAAGGGGAAGTTTTCTTCTACCACCCAGTAGGTAAAGTCAGAAAAGCAGGTCAAGGCTATCAGGAGACACTGCCTACAGCAACACCTAGGAAATCAACACATTTATGTACAGTGAGGCTGTTGAAGTGGAAGCAACAGAGTTTGTATCAAATACTCCTGTGACTTTTGCCAACCTAGACAGGTCTCAGGGCATCTTAATTTGAACTCTGTTTCTAGTCTCTTTCCTTTGTGGGAACTTTCATGGTGATTGAGATCTGTTGCTGGCTTCGGCACAAAATATTTTTTCACCCTCAAAGTAGGATCAAACTTTCAAAGGAATTACCTTGTTCAAAGGCTAGGCACCAGGGATGGAAGGAAAAAAGAGAGAGGTCAGTAACCAGAGATCAGTGAAAGGATACTAACAGTAAGGCAGGGATCCACCACAGTCCTTTGAACCTGATTATAAACAAATAATTATGTCTGGTACAATTATACAATGACATATCGCACATGGTTACTAGAAGAAAAAAATATGAGATTTGGAAAGGGAACCAAATAGAAAGTTTTCTACCAAATATAAGGCATCATTTCATTAGCATCTACTTGATCTTATGACAATTTCCTAGATGGAGATGCTGTAATTCACACTTCAGTACCACGGATGCACTTCTTAAAAGGCACGGTAACCATGCGGAACATGATAGAAAATAAGCTACAAAGTCCAACTTGATAAATCCAGTATAACCTTTAGCTTGCTAAGGTTGTACTAATATAAAGTAAAAGACTAAAAACCTGAAATATTCTGATAATTTAAAAGCCCAGCAAATTAAGAAATGATTATGAAACATTTTAGGAAATAACAAGTGGGATTCCTCTTAAGATAGAATTCAAAGCTTTTTACAGTATTTTTAAGAAATGACAAATTAAAACCTAATTCAAGGTAGAGGAGGGATACTTCCAGTACTTGAGTCCTGAGTTCATCTTCAGTACTAATGAATGGATGAGTGAATTAATAAATTAATTCATAATCTCATAACTTATTAAGAATTGAGGCAAGACAGACAGGAAAAATTAAGGGCACCCAGGGAGGGAAAGGAGTCTCTCGCTCAGGAATCTGGTAAAAGTCTTTAACTAACTGAGAGTCAAGAATTGCAACACGGTCAACATTTGCTATGAACGTTGACTACACAGAGACAATATTCCTTTTTACATAGACATGTTTCAAATAACAATGTTCAAATCACAACTAGTCACATTTATGGTCTAAGTGCAGAGGCCTTTTCTAGTTGTAAACATAAATTATCTAGGACTCTCAGAAGGAGCCCCATTTATAGTTTTAAAAACTTAACCTTTTGTAGCCCATAGTTTTCTCAGATTGCATTGCAATCTTATCCAAGGTACCTTTAAAGTCACCTTATAATATTGTATCAAAAAGAAGAGAGGAAGAGGAAGAAGAAGAAGGGAAAGAAGAAAGCAAGGAAGGTAAAGCACGAATCAATCCCACACCAGTTTGGAATTATTATTAAAAGTGTTATTTATTTGAGGGGAAAAAACTTACAGAACACCGTCCTAGACAACAGCCCTCTACCAGGAAAGGAGTCTGAAGCAAAAGAGACCAAGAGGAGGGCTACTCCTGCTTTTTAAAGAGAAAGAGACCACACCCCAGTGGGCTGGAATCTCAAATGCTATTGGCAAAAGGAGCAGAAGGAGCTCCCACAGCACCTCCCCCTTTTGTTTAAGTAAAAGAGTTCTAAACCTCCTACAAAATTATACAATAAAAACAAATATTCTATTCTAACTAGCTTGAGTCTTGTATAATAAATAACTTGGCCAAGTCATGAGAGGAAAATAACTACATTTATCTAGTCTTCAACCCCATAAAAGATCCAAGAAGGGATATAATGTTACCTGAGTAATTAGGAAGTGCAATCAAACAACTTCCAAAACATGCAACAAATCACAGAGACAACTGGCTACTTGGGCAATCACCCAAAGCCACGTTTGCAGTGTTGAAGCAACCAATTTTGGCTAAGGCTTAGAATAACTGACAGATTATTTTTAAAAGCAAGAAATTTTCCAAAACTGTCTTACCCTGTCTTGGCAAGATTTGACAGTTCTGCTTATCCATTTCCAGATACTATGTATTTTGTCAGTAGTTGAGGTATGGCCAGTCTTGCCAAGAAGAAGACAAGCTCCAAGTGGAGTGCCTTTGGTGCTCAACAATCTCTTGGGAATAGATCGGTGTTGTCAGGAGTGATTGTGTTTTGCTACCACAGAACTCTAAGTTAGATTAAATGCCATTTTTTACAGCTCTTTGAAGAGGTTGAGGATTATCTATTTATACAGAATATAATCTCTACGTATCTAAAAAACCTGATTAGTCTAGCTATAAATATGACAAACATAGATGACTATTAATCTATAATTCTTAATACCTATCTAACTTAAAGACTAAGACAATAAACAACTGTGCAATAAATGAGGACAATGAGCTCCAAATGTAAACAATGTACAAGTATACACTGCAATATGGTAAATATATATATTAATACATAAACAATATATAAGTATCTTAACCAGAGGTAGAAATGTACACTGCAATATGGTAAATATATATCAATATATAAAAAATGTTTTAAACAGAGGTAGAAGCATGTGTGTATATAATATTCAATATAATTTAACTTTGTATCCAATGTAATTGTCTATAAATAATAACTCACAAATACCAATCTATTATCCCAAGGAAGGAAGGAAGGAAAGAAAGAAAAAAAGCATATTTTAGAAATCCTTTGAGTTGTTAGAGTCACCAAAACTGTCTATGTGGTTACTGCTAAGACACTTAGGCACAACAGTCCCTTGAGAAGCCAGAGTTACACTCTCAGGTGTGACTTATTCTTTCTCTGGATGCTTCTCTCTTTTTTGTTTCCCCCCAATATAATATGTTTAATAATTATTTGGGAATTTTGTACAATGCACACATCACACTTGATTCCCATTCCTCCCAGTTCCACCCTTTCACCCTTGTAAACCACCCCCCCACCACAAAACAAACAAACAAAAAACCCCAAACTTCCAATTCCAGTTTGTGATGCTCATATTTTTACTGGTGCATGGTCAAACTCCCAATGGCCTCTCTTTCTATAAACTCCCATGCTTAAATCTGTGTTAAAGTTTGTCTTAGTCTGGGTTTTTTATTGCTGTGAAGAGACACCATGACCACAGCAACTCTTATAAAGAAAAGGTTTAATCAGATGGTTCATTAAGGTTTCAGAGGTTCAGTCTATTATCATTATGAAGGGTAGTGAGGCAGGGAGCACACAGGCAGATGTGGTGCTAGAGCTGAGAGTACTACATCTTGCAGGCCAACAGGAAGTCAACTGAGAATCACACTGTGTGAAACTTGAGAAAAAGAGAAAAAGATTTCAAAGCCCACCCCCATAGTGAAACACTTCTTCCAACAAGACCATACCTCCTAAAGTGTCACTCCCTTTGGGGGCATTTTCTTTCTTTCTTTCTTTCTTTCTTTCTTTCTTTCTTTCTTTCTTTCTTTCTTTCTTTCTTTCTTTCCTTCCTTCTTTCTTTCTTTCTTTCCTTCTTTCTTTCTTTCTTTCTTTCTTTCTTTCTTATTTTATTATTATTATTATTTTTTTTTGGTTTTTTGAGACAGGGTTTCTCTGTAGCTATGGAGCCTGTCCTGGAACTGTTGTGTTTTTTTAAAAGAAGGGGTGACCCAGCAGCTTGCTGCAGCTTGCTGCAGGTCCCCAGACCACACGGTCTCTGTGGCGGGCGGGCGGCCACGCGGCTAGTCTCCGGGTCCCCATATGGGCTGTGCGGCGGTACAGACGGACCAAAGAGATCTGGGTAGGCGCACTATGCAGAGTTAAACATTTATTAGATGGGTGATGGAAAGAGAGACAGAGAGAGACAGGGAGATAGAGGGAAGGGGGGAGAGGGGAGAGAAGCAGCTGCTGCTCCCGTGAGAGCGGAAGAGGAAGAGAGGCAGAGAGTTAGGGTCAGAGGCTGGAAGCTGGGAGTGGGCGTGGCCAATAAGAGGCC